>JAJVSH010000201.1:15258-59925 GCA_021460005.1 Tetramorium alpestre | reverse complement strand
CGCTGTCTTTTATTCTGTATTTTTGACAAGGTCGGTAACAGAGAGCGGGAGCGTGGATACCCAGCGCGTTTCCACGGATATCCTATCCGAAAAACCAGCGAGATATTTCCTTTTAACCGCATTTCAAAGTCCCTTAGGCGAAATACCCTCTGTGCACACGAACTCCTGACTGCATATACGCACGGTCTGATCTCTCTTTCAATTTCAATCCTCGGGGTAAACACGAGAAAAAACCTCGTGAACTTTAATATCCGCGCCTGGCTCTCTGACGTTAAATGAAATACAAATTTTTCGAACGTACGTACGCAGATATTGGCGAGTACTTTACGTAAACAGCTGTGTTTCAGTTGAACAATTTAATTTCGCTCAAATGAATCTTATGTATTTTGCAATGATGCAAATTTTTTTTTATCGCGATTTCATATACCCGAGTATATTAGAGTTGTTGTTTGAATTCTACAATAATCGTTTGCCTTTCACATTCAGTTAAAAACATTCTCATTTAATCTGTAATAAAAATGTAGCTATTAAGTCATTTGTAACTCGAAATGTAAAATTTTATTTTAAATATTTCGCTGAATATTTTTTTTTACACGAGATAATTTGTACAAACATGTACAAATTGTTGTGAATTCACAACAGTGAAATGCAAATTATTTATTGTTAGATAAATCTACATTGTGAATGCGCATACATCAATGCATCTATTATATTATAGTTTTAGCGATATATCGACACATTTTCTATTTACTTGATTATTATCAGAACTCAAACTGTTGTAATGATTCACTCAATATGAAATTACTTGCAATTAGTCGCGGTAAATATGAGGGATATTTTTCGTAAGACGTAAAACGAATATTAAAACGCACTCCCGGATGATGGACTTCTTGCGGGCGAACGAGAAATCCGCTACATCGTTCGCCAAGATGTCGTAAGATATTAAAAGTAATATCTCAGTGAAAGGGGGCGAGATGCCGCGGGGGGTGGAACAATATTACGCGAATATTACGCGAATAATAACCAGGGAGGGAGAGGAACGTTATTTAACGAGATAAAGCGACTAATACCCAGGTAGTGCACGTCAACGATTTAACGCGAGTGCGCGCGCGCACTCGCGTGGCAACACTTCCGTAATAGTTGACGGCCGCATATTTAGCGAGACATAAACGACGAATTGCGCTGAAACACATCACCCTGCACGTAGATACGTATAACGATGAAGACGAGTGAGTTTAGCGACGCGAGACAAGCTGCATGGAGCAACTATCGATCTTCGTGTGCCTAGGCCGTAGGGATGCGGCACGTAAGGGATCCGTGACGCCCGCCGGTGAGCAAGTTATTATTTGATAATGCTCGTTGCCGCTAATGAAACTGCACCGTAAGGGTGAATACGCTCGCTCGCGCGTGGACGTGGTGCCTTCCGTCTTGAGGACGTGGTGCGTTGAGCGCGATATACATACATATATACAGTGTACGTACGTTATCGTGGCGTAACGTCGACAAGATAGAAGGGAAAGTCCTCGGTAAGTCATAAACTCGGGTAACTTCGGCACGGTACCTTGGCTCGCAAATTGACCTAGAAGCTCCAGCTAATTTTCATGCCAGCGCGGCGCGGCGTAACGCGATGCGACCGAGTCCTTGCTCGTATGGATGAACGATCCGTGTAATCTCAGACGTAGTCCGGAGAGTAAGTTAACGAATCGAGTCACTATGCCCTATTAATATCCCAACGTAAACCATAGAACTAATTGCTTTTGCCGAAGCGAAATGGAATAGCGAGGCTACCGCAGTGCTCGGCCAGCTCGGCCAGATTGGACATTGTGCCCGGTTAAATTTAGACGCGTAGAACCTACACGCCGGGCTAATTTTAATATAATATTCTCTATAGCAGGGGATTTTAGCAGCTTCCACCCGATTGTTCAATCGCCAATGGTTAATGGAGCATCAACGCTCACCGGGCTTTCCCTCTATACCGGGACTCCGTTAATAGTTCATACTGCGTAATTTATGCGCATACTGTACGGCCATAATTTATATGGCGCATCATACACATTTGCAAATGCCTATTATCGGCTAATAATCACCGTTTCCGCATTTTGTTGCTTTATCAACTTTAACTACACGAGCCGCGCATATGTTATCTGTTTTTTTTTTACCCGTTCGTTTTCTTTTGCTCATTTACGAGCGAGGAATAATATGCTGACTTCGAGTTAAATACAATCGATGCCAACACGTAATGCCAACGCAGCACCCAATTTTAGCCCTTTCTATCGTCTATAAAGTTCGGTTAATAATTTTGAACTTTCGCTGTTTCACGCTAGCATGATTTTCTATCTCGAGTAGCGCGACATAAAATTCAATGTATGCCTCTGCGTGCGTTCACCCAATTCGCGTGATGTATCGTGACGTTATATCTTGTACAAGTTTTATGTTTCATATAGATGATAGAAATTTAATTTATTTTCTGAAATTGAAAAATCTTTCTAATATCTAAGAGTACATGTATGTATATGATTTTCGTGCTATATTTTTATCTGTCTCCCTTCAGATCACCTTTCCGTTACGTTAAGGTAAAGTTTGTAAATAGTGAGTGCAGTTTATTTAGGAAATTCTAGCAGACTGCTTGCGGCTTACAGTAATTACACAGATGCATTTGTCAGACTCAGCTAGGCCATACTCTTGTAGGTCTAACTATTTCAACAGCTGCAATAGAGTATTCTTAGTAGATGTCAGTGCTACGAAGTAATTACAACTATAATCTGTTAAGCCGCTATGAAGCGTTATAATCAATGGAAAAATCATCTACCTAAATATAAATTTAAACTTGCATAATTATCAATATATATATATTTTTTTAATATGTAATTATAAATGTTGATTAAATAGTAAACAAATTAGAGTTTAAGAAACAAAATTTTTGGAGTTGGAAATAGCTGCGCAAATAATAATAGTATCGCAATAATATAAATTAAGCGTAATTTGTTCATGTTAAAAAAGTATTCCTCAATATAAATAAACAAATGTTTTACCATAAAGGCGAGTTAATAGTTTTAATATGTTTGCAAAATAAATCGCGGCGAAAAGACACTGCCGAGGTAAAAGGCTGACGAAACTAAATACTCCCATTTAGAGGTAGTACTCGAGAGCCGCTTGCTCTCGCGAATTACCATAGCCAAAGAAACTCTGCGGGGAGAGAGATACAAGCATTATTCTCTCTGGAAACTGCATTTTCCGCGATTCAAGCATCATGAATGAAAAGCAGAAAGAATGGATCCGCTTCCATTCCAACGAAGGAAATGCGAGGGCGGCGGCACGTTACGGTCTTAAAGGGATGGAAGAGGGTGGCGAAAACGCGAGAGGCCGACGCGGAGCGTAGAGGTGCACCGACGACGACGCCGCAAAAATGGGCAAAGTTCTGAAGGAAGGTCGGAAACGAAAAAGCGGAAATGGCGACGCGACGATGCCGGTCGGCTCGTTTCGCCTTTTTTCTCTCTTTCCTCCCACGTTCGCTCCTTTTCTCTCGTTTCACCTCGCGCTCTCGATGTCAACTCCACTATCGAAGATTTAAGTCTCGCCGCGCGAAACTCCGAACGTAATTACTTTGGTTCTCTTTCATCTTCGCTCTATCTGTCGCTTGGAGCAAACTCACGTTAACACCTTCGCGCGCGGTCAGCCAGCAGGTCAATCTGTTCACCAAAGGTGCCTAAGTGCAACGGTTTATTTGCCGAAGCTGCGGTTTCACGTGAAAGGAGATTACGAGGGTGCCTTCCAAGGCACTGGTAAACCGGCGTGGCCGAGATCGCGTTTCACGTGCCCGTTCCGCCTTACGTATTCCTTAATGAAATCAGAATCTCAAATCTAACTCACGCAAATCATATGCTAACGATGCTTGGGTGTTCTCATTATGAAACTTCGCTTGTTACCTGCACATTTCAAAAGCTCTCGTTCTCGCTCTGTGCTTCGTTATTCGCTTACGCGTATGCTTCGCATCAGATAAAACAATGATATAATAACGATATGGCGGAGCTTTCTCATTAATTCGTCAGAAACTCAATGCATAATGGACAGAATCGATCGAGGTAATTATGACATTGTACCATTTCCCAATATAATTACTTTCAAATTTCGATTCATATACATNTACATATATATGTTTATGTGTATAATTTTATATACATATAATTTTTGTAATACCGTATATTTTATTACTTCACTCATTAGGTGAAATCTCGCTTTCACGCAAACTCTAATCCACGTCTGAACATTTCGCAATAAAAAGCACATTGATTTCATTGTGCAAACACCTTCTGAAAGTCTCGTATAAGCGCATCGTTATATTTCTTCGGCGAGACTACAGTTCAGACTGCGAATAGAAGACAGTTTGCGGTGGCTAGGATAGCGGAGAACGGCGTTGTGCTGAACGAATATACCCGTTTCCTTCCACGGGCGCAGTCGTTACAGAAACGAGAGTGCCACTTAAATCGTGTCTTCCCTTTCTTGTCTTCCTCTCCACCCTCCATTTTCCACAGAGGCGCGCTGCTGGTGTGTCTGTGCCTGGTATCCTTTTCCCATTCTCGACGTGCCGCTTTTCCCATTCGACGTTCCCGTTACACATACGCCAGGGGGAAAATCCTGAGGAACATAGAGGCCTGCCCTCCGACTGCCGCGGAAAATACAATGAGAAAATCCGCTTCCGATTTCNTGCGCGATATCGAGACGACGACGACGGTGAGAGACCTGAGATCGGCAATTGCTCTCGACAACGGTTCCATACGATCCCCTTTAAAGAAATGCCGCCGGAATGGCTATCGCGCAGGACGGTATACGCTAACCGCGAATCGAAAGAGATTTATCAATTGCCCGGAGTCCGCTTAGTATCATTGCAATCGACAGCGCAATCACGTGCACGTTTTTCGCGGACGTTTATGGCGATTTCCATTAGACTGCGTCCCGTGTGCCGTCTCTCTGATGGAATTTTATCTGCATTGACCATGGGGGGGAAAACGTAGGGAAATGTCTAGCTCCCGAGGGAAATGCTGATAAAAAAATATAACGGTGAAAAAAAAACACAGAATACCGATGTAAATTTCACGGTGACTATTGTGAATCGCGAAATTGTATCGCTCATGCTTACGCCTCGAAAAACGGAAAACGGTACACAGTACGGTATGCCTCGCTCAAAATTTCATTTTGTACAAATTAGCCATTTATTTTTAATTAAAAATATCGTGACGAGCACGATTCCCCGGCACCGACCTAATTTCATCGTTGTGTGCTGCGGTGGCGAGCAAATTTGATGTAAATTGTGCCATAAGTTATGTCAGAGCCTAAATAGATTATAACGTTAAATACATTGCGTTCCATTAACAATTTCCATTTTTGTCGGAATTTAATGTGTAATTGCGTAAAACAACCGTTAAAACGCACTGACTGCAAAACATAATGATTTCAATTGCATTTATATCTTGTGGAAATGTGACCTAAAACTGGCACATAAAATAATAGGATTTTTATATAATAGATGAATTCCAAAATCACATTTTCCAATGGAAATAGCGACCTTTCATAACGTTTGTTTTTCGTAAGCGTGCGGTATGCAAAGTGAATCTAAAATTCAACGGGGAATCGCATCGATGCCGCAAGGAAGAGACGTATTTACGTAGCGATGCCTCGTAACTTTCGATTGTGTTCGGCAGCGTTTTGGGAACGTTGTTCGAGAGATCATATCATTTCAATTAGCGTAACAACGTGGAAGCGACCGAGTTCGGGCACTGGAACGACGACCAGCCGTCTCGATTAAATCTGGCATCAAACGCCGTCGAGTCGACGTGGACGTGCGATACGACAAGAGAGACAGAGAAAAACCGCAGAGAGCAATCGCGCCCCGTTGCGTCTAATGAAAACACCCTTCTCCCTTCCGCCATGTACACGAGAAATGGGAAAACGCAAATGGAGCGGGACGAAGGACACGTGTCCGGAATGTATACGTGATATCGATATTGCTTCTCTCTCGTGCGGAGATGGGGAGAGACGGACAGAAAAAGAGAGAGCGAGTCCCATCCATCAAAGGAAACGCGACAACTTGTACGGGATGGAGGGAAGGAAAAGGAAGAACAATCNCCGCGGTGTCGTCGTCGTCGTCGTTTCGACGTTTTGCTCCAGATCCTCCGAAGCAGAGTACGGCGCGGGCGGCACGGCGACACGGAGGACGGAGCCTGAAGGAGAAAGCGACCAGCCCAGCATCCCGGCTTTCGATGCATCCCATTATGGAAATGCGATCTCGCGCGCGTCTCTTGAAAATTATGTTGATGTTATGCCGCATCTCTTAGCGCCGTCGTACCGTCCCCCTTATCCCTTATTTCTGCCTAACCTTCTGGCCCCTGACTCGTCGCGGTTGTGACGAAGGGGCGAAAGTGATCGTCCAATAACTTCCCCGGCGATTATCTCGAATTCGTAAAATGCAATTATCCTCCTCAGAATTGAATTTCTCTAATCCGTTTCTGTTAGTCATCTCAGTATCTCCTCGTTTTCGTTTCGGTTCCCTTTCTCGCCAAAAAGCACTCGAAGGAAGCCGAGACTCTACTATCTGCAGGACCCGTCGTCGTTTCTCTACCCTCGCACCGTGCCCGAGGTGCTCCGCATCGGTTCTCGAGCGTGCGATTCGCACTACTCGAGAGCACCTCTTAAACGGAATTATAGCCAGAAGTGTGGCATCACGACACGCGTTTGCACACACGCGAGTCCGAGGAATGAAATACGATGGCCGCCGCAGTTGCTGCCATCGAGAAAGCGGAGACAGGAAGGTCGAAGAGTAGCTCCACCTTCCATTCCACCTCGGGAATTTCCTGTCAGGGATAACTGGAGGAGGATCCACGAAGGAGCAATGGCGGCCGTGCATCATCCGTACGAAAGGACCCGGGACGTTATTCGTCTGGCCGACATTCTCAAAGTGGTTTTGTCAAGGCATGTCGATGAGAACGAATGGCGCTTTTCGCCGGTTTCACTCAGTCTTCCGCGCGAGTGGGATTTTTCCATTTTTCAACGGCTAAGAATTCTCCACCGCTGCCAATTCCGAAATCTCAGCCGCGACAAATAGTCTTCTACTCTCAGGATTTTATATATCACGATTTTAGGAAGTCCGAACAAAATATCCCGTGGTTGTGCCGCAAATGGACATTACTTTCATGTAGCCTACATACGTCTCGCAATAAAAATTTATTATAACATAAATATAACAGAGTTTAAAAAATAAAAAGACATCCTTTTCTTTCGACATATTTCTTCGGAAGAATGTAGTAAAATTTATTATAACTTGAATGCGGCGTAAACACCGGAAATATTTTTTGTGTAAGATTATATTTTATTATTTATTTTATATTTTATTATTTAAAAACGGCACGTAGGAAATATTTAATAATAGGCGCCTCGAGTTCAGGGTGCGTGCAGCGTACGTTTTGCGTTCGTCTTTACAATCTCACACAATCAGCTGAGATTTCGCTTGGTCGTAACTTGGTTCCTTCAACGAATTATTGATAATATATAGCTCCATTTGTGAAAGAGGGTGTCTACCGCGGTTTATTAACGCTTCTTCGAGACCGTTAGCTATGTAATCGATAAGATATATTACACGGAAACACCACGCTCTGCAAATTTATCGGCATTAACGTACATAGCAACGTTATATATTCATTTGCACGCGCGCAGATAAAGAATATCTTTTTTGACCCGACGACAGAAGAGAAATGTAGAAGATAAATTTTCAACTTGGAACAAGAATATCGACGTATTCCACAGCTGGCTGGAAATATAGGTACGTTCGAAAAATCATCCGATTTTTAAATCACGTAATGGAAGATATATTTCAATATCGTAATGATTATATTCAATATTGAATTAATTTATTCCTATGCTTTCGCGTTATTTGTTAAATTAAAACACATCATTTGCTAAATGTAACACAATGATTTCAAGCAAAGACAAATATACTAATATTTACATCTATATTTTTCAAAGCCCTTTCATTCGATAAAAGTAATAAAAAGCATTTTGTGTCACTTTTATTCATATGACCCAATTCTAAATAGTTATTGAAACAAACGGATAACGAGAAAGCTGCGCGTTCGTGTCGAGCGCATTCATGTTTATTAATTGAAAGTCATTTCTGCTCGCCAATAAAGCGCGGATAAATAACTGTGCGCCATTAAAAAAAAAGGAGGGGTGGAACGTTTCGTTGCCAATAAACGTGTGCAATTGAGCTTCAAAAGCTGTTGTAAAAGCTGGATACTCTTCGTTTCGCCTATCGAGTGTCGCTTTTTGTTATAAACGTGATGGACCTTCGTCCGGAGTTGTTTACGCGCGACGCACCGGATCACCCGTAAATAGATTACCCCGCGATTATTGAAATATTAATCCGCACAACGTGTCATTTACGTAATCATTAATACTGCCGCTATTCCAAGACAATTGCGGCAAAATAAAAGAATCGAATTAACGAAACGATTCGTATGCCGGATGAATCGCGTATAAATATTGAAGGTTCCATTGCACGTACAATGCGGTCGGAAAGAGTTCGGGCCGCACTATATTTTAAGGAGAATTTACGTGCAATTGCGGAATCTGCTGTGCAATACGAAACTTTCATACCTCTACGGGATAAAAATCTTAACACATTTTAACGGGAAAGATCGAGTACGTGTCTGAGAATTTATTCTTAGAGCTTAGATCGCGTTCTCTTTTTCTAGGCACAACGGATACTGTTTCGCATACGGTGGCTTCCCTAAGATTTCGCGGGGAAAGAATTTTCTCGGTCGAGCGTATTTTTATGCGCTGAGCAAAAATACGTGTGCAACGTCACGAGTGCGAATATAACTGCGTGCGCTAAGTACGAACGCGAACTTTTATCGATCGATGAGATCTGCAATCGTAATATTCCAGTCGTACAAGCTATGAAAATTGACACGCGCTTAGAAAATTGCAATACTGTACGATATTCGTGGAAAGAGTTACTACGCAGGTGATATACTTAAACAACGAAATAGTATCTCAAAATAGCGTAAAAGAAATGGAACACACACACATACACACACACAAAACTCTCTATCTCTGTGTATGTAGCTCTAGTAAAACGAAGCGTGAAAACAAACCGTATACAAAAATAAGAATAAACATTTATATCATAACGAATTTATTTTTTTCTCGAAAAAAAATATACCTTTAAAGTACTAAAAAAATTTTGCAAAAATTATAAAGCAAACACGATTTTTTTAAAAAGTGTTCAATTAAGAAAAAGCTAAATTATTTTTAAGAAATGCAAATTAACAAAATTTAATAAACATAAAATAAGTCAAGTATCTTCGTTAAAATAAGCCAGCGTTGTAAAAAATCTTGAAAAAGGGCTGACTAACCGCAAAGCCGTATTCTATTTTGAGTATAAAAATTTTATCAAGCCGTTCTCTTGTTGTTTACATGTCACAAACGTGAGCAAATATACCACGAGGCGACAGCCGCGTAGTTTTCGGGCAAGGTTTGCAACGCGAGACGTATCCCTCCCGTGAAACGAGCGAAAAGCTGCCAAGAGGTCTTCGTCGCCGGTTGCAGGGCAATGTAGAACCAGCACGTAGCTGCGCCCAACGAGCAGAAGGGGCAAGAGAAATGCGGCAGAGAGGTACATAATTTTTCCCTTGACGATGCTAAAATGAAATAGGGAAAGGGAACGAGCGGAAAGGTGGTAGCGACGGAACGAGAGAAACAGCGAGAGAGAAAATCGAGAGAAATGTGGCGAACGCGGAAAAAATTTTAGGAAAGAGAGGAAACAAGAGAGATAGCGAGGGTGAGAGGAAGAGGCGAGAGGCCACGAGACGCGAAAGGAAAAAAATAGGGCAACGAGAACGGGAGAAGGGCGAGAGAAGAAACGCGCGGAAAAACGTCATAGATAAAATTAAAAGCGGTCGGTTGTGCTCCTTTCTTCCGAAATTTGGTAATATTCGAAATCAGCGAAAGCGCCGTTATTAAATCCGATGTTTTCTGCCAGATGTGCAAACACATATCAAAAACTCGGAGCCAATCTAGTAGCTGCAAAACAGAGAGGAAATTCATAGCACGGACGAGTCAAAAATCGTTGGACATCGTATTACAATGCGGTAGAACATTGATTGATATCGCGCCGAATGTTCTGTTCATCATACAATTTGAAGTCGGAATACCGTAACAGGTAACAGACACTGCCCGGCGGCCCGTAAATATTTCGATATAGAATTCGCAATATCAATGTGCGAAACCTTGTTTCGTTCTATATGCATAATTAACATGTAAACTGGATAATTAAATTATATATAATTTCAGAGATTTATATACAAAATAAGATTATATAATGTAATTTAATATTTTCCATAGTAGCGCTGAATTTATGTAGCGGAAATAATGTTCTCAGAACAACATATAGAATGATATTCGCAAATTAGCGAAATGTGGCTCTTGATGGTTTTTTAACCGTCAAGATTCATTTCAATCTCCGTTGATAATTTCCGCAGATACGCAACACAGGGAAAATGATGAACAAAACTTTAAGCGATTTAAACGCGACCTGAACGAATCGGGCTCTCGCGGCAAACTACTACCACTAACGAATGCACAGAGACGCCCGCGTCGACCTCGTTGCGCTTGCATATAATTAAAACATGCTTAGCCGCGGTTACATCTGCATGTGCGCCGAGCGAAACGGGCCGCTCGTCCTGACCGGGAGTTTTCCTGACGCGGGCACAGCCGCGTCTCTCGCCTGCCTCTCCCCTGCACTTGCGGGATATAAGGATGGGAGGGAAAAGGGTGGGTAAAAATAGACGAGAAAATTATGCTGTGGCGCGTACCGCGCATAGTGCATAAATAATAACATCGCGGGAAGAGAGGACGTCGGGAGCGAACGAAAGGGGGTGGAATGGAGGCCGTTCGCCGCCACCGCCGCCACCGCCGCCGCCGCCGTCGTCGTCGTCGATTTATCCGCGGACCACAAGTAAAAAAGAAAAGAAACGCCAAGTTACGTCGCGGGAAGAAGAGAAGGAACGAACGGGTTGGTCGGGACATGAATCACGCAAGTAACACTGAATAACGACTGGGGTTGGGCAACGTTAGGTGCATTTTTTAACATTTGCATGCATTAAGCAGATACGAAGATTAAATGCCGACAAGGAATTCACTTGTTTGTTTGTAGTGTATGATAATGCGGACGGTCTTGCTCCTCGCAAGAGCTTGCAATCTGCTCTCTCTTTAATTATGAGGTATTGTTTATATGTACGTACGTGTGTGTGTGTGTGTGTGTGTGTGGGGGGGGGGAGGGGGCGTTTTTATCTACTGCGCCTCATACACACACTCTTTCCTTTTTTTCTCTTCGTTCTGCGTACCTGCTCTTAAACATTCTCCTGGATTACGTTTTACAAAATTAATTGCATGGTAGTGTACAACCCGCGGTATGAAATTAGAATTATTGGATTGTATTACTTAGCTTGTCGCTACTATACAGTACGAGTTTGCGTATTCATGTTTAATTACAACATACAGTAGTTTCTCTATGACTAAGCACTCCAGTTTCTATCTACGTAAACTGAATCCCTTTAAACTTAATGTAAGTTTTATAACGCGAGAGTAATTATGAAAAAAAGCTATCTTCTAACGACAGAGATAACAATTATACTTGAATATTTTCATGAACATGATAACGTTAACAAAAAATATAATTACGTGCAGGAAAATTGTAAATGTATCACTGCATGTTGGAAAAATGTAAATCATTCTCTAGACCTTTTATTCTCTTTTATACTCAAATTCCAGCAATATTTTAATAACAAATTAATATCATCAAAGAGAGGTACAACAGTAAGAAAAGAACTTGACGAATTAAATTATGTTTTATATATAAAAATCCGCAATGTCTATTTGCATAGTAAATTGCTTATATACTTGGCAATCCTATCAGCATACACTGCAACTATATGATTCACTTGCGACAGGAGAAGTGCATTTAGGATATTTGCGAGAAAACCAACGCTCTGCCATTTGGCGCAGATGGATTCTCGCAGAATCGGAAACGAGAAAAAGTATCGGTGTTTGAATTTGCTTCGAACAGAAGAAATTTAATCGATATTAAGGATCGCGAGATGGAAATCACTTTATCAGATTCCTAATTACTTTCCGACGGGATACTATATAAATATTGGATTACCATTATCATTGGCTGGTTCATAATCCGCTCGATGCGCTGCACGGAAAAACATATGCATGTTTCGCGTAAGAAATAATACTTGAACGTACTTTTACAGGACGGTATTATCTTTCTCGTAAATATCGATAGCAAGTTCGTCCCCCCCGCCCCCCAGAACACTCGAAGCCGAGTCTTGGATATCCGATTACACGTGCCATTAAACAACAAGTACCACGACTTAAGAAAGTTTAATTTTAACGACTCGGGAACGAGTTTTTGAACTAATCCGGGAGAGCCATAATTACGGTAGGGCAATGACAGTACGTAGTTCTTTTCGATCTTACCACTGCGCGACTACCACTAAATTCCGCAAAAAAACAGGAGGCGAGGAGCTCGTCTCGTGGGTCGGCGCGGCATAAATCGTAATTATAAAGGGATAAATTCCGGCTGCCGTGTTTGCTCACTAATTGCGGTCATGGAAGTTTAATCGTCCGATAAAATTTACATTTTTACGAGCGTCGCCACAAAACCGGCTCCCAAATAAAACGGCGAAGTCCTGACGCCGCCGTTCACGTTTACTCCGCACCCTCAGTCAGTTCGTTTACTCCGCCGCTGCCGCTTTATCAAGCAAGTAACGAGTGAACAATTACGCGCGTGCTAGTCATACAGTCCAGAAATCAGCCGCCGAAACGGACGCACGAGATAAAATGAAGCACGGAATTATGTTATTTCCTTTCTGCTCACGGACGAGAGCGCGTTACGGGACAAAAAATGCCGGAGCTGCGCGCTATATTGAAGCGCGCGCGTTTCAGAATCAACCGAACTAACGCCGTAACGAAGTTAAGATCCGAATGCATACTCGTCACGGAGATGAAATAGTGCGCAGTTGGATGTAAAGCGGGTTTACCGGATCAAACCGTGTAACTGGAAACTCTCCGTGCACCCGCGGTATTCATTATTTGTCCGACACACGGTATTCCATCGCGTATCATTCTCCGCGGAATAATCCCCAGAATAGCAACCGATATGGAATTTCGAAGGACTTACGGCGCAGCATGCTACAAATTGGATTTCGAGGAAAAACGAGAAACAAACGTCTCCTTCCGGATTCATCTACACGGCCGAGCACGCTGCGACGAAACTCCGTCATATTGCCCTGTTATCCTAATCCTCATGCTTCGTGTTTATCGTGAAATTAACGTGGGTCGCATTTAATCCGTTTACGCTCCGATTTAGTTGACACGCTCGTCGTAACTTCACTACGTTACGTTACCTCGTTCCGCACGGTAACCTTTACACGCAGCTACCGCACACGTACCGTACATTCGCGAGGCGAGGTAAATCTTAAACTCGCCCGTTTTGGCCGCCGCTACGAGTCCTTCGGAGATCGCTCACAGTCACATCGGTAACGCGACATCAGCTTTAGGTCCCCAAGTAATTGGAACACGACGGTCTTAAGACGAATGTTTCCGTCTCATCAACCACAACCGAGTGACCCACAAAAACTAATCGCACTTCCGTGGCGGCGGGCCCGTGAAGGCGACCCGCCCTCGCAAGAAACTCTCACCGCGACAATACCGTCATCACCACCTCCGCCATCGTAAAACGCCATCGTGGCTGCGATGTAAGCGTCTCTCGCGACATCGAGATAGATAAATAGAGAGCGAGAGGATGAAAAGGGTTGAGGTGAGACAGAGAGAGAGAGAGAGAGAGAGAAACGACCATCGCAAACGTGCTCGTAACTAAGCGCACTATTTCGAGCAATCCCGTTAGTTAGTAGGAGCATCACGTCGGGGGATTTATCTTGGACCGTGGACTGCGGACGGCTTAAGTGGGCGAGGCTTCGCGTCCTGCCTCTACGCGTCCTTCTCTTACCTCCTCGATCTTTCTCGCCCTCATCCCTCTCGGTCCGGTCTTAATCACACGTAGCGAGGCATTCACCGTGAAGAAGATGTGGTTGAAAGACGGGGCTTTCGTTCGAAACGTTTGTGCACTCGCGACCGTATACGTGTGTTGGCTTTCACCTTGTCTCCTCGCCCAAAGTACATATGTATTTGCCCGCTGTATTTTCGAAGGTTGCCGACGTCATTTCGAGACCACGTAGGGAATCCCGTCTTGTAAATCTGTTATTCTGCCGGATGTAAAAGGAGATTTCGACGAGACGATAACTCAGCCGGCTTTTTCGTCCTCGAACGGCGCAAACGGCACAAACAAATACTTACAGGCGCGATATTCCGAAAGCTTCCCGATGTACTACGCCAAGCGGCAGCGCGACAAATTTTATTTCAATCGTTTGTTACGAATAATCGCGAGAAACGACCGGTATCTGATTTGAAATGTTAATATGATATCGTGCTTTGTGCAAGAAATACACGCATAGTTATTATGGAGAATATCTTGATGTAACTCTATAAATGACTTGGAGAATGGGCGATGTAACTACGAATAAATCTGTCGCTTAACGCTATTCTCGCATGGTTTATGCAAAGAGTGGCTAAAGCTACAGTAACATTTCACGGGCTTACAGATGAACAAAGCG
Source organism: Tetramorium alpestre (assembly GCA_021460005.1). Classification (NCBI taxonomy): domain Eukaryota; kingdom Metazoa; phylum Arthropoda; class Insecta; order Hymenoptera; family Formicidae; genus Tetramorium; species Tetramorium alpestre. Next base: position 45,193 of record JAJVSH010000201.1, on the reverse strand, counting down.
ACTTGTTTCGCATCTCCGTGAAATATGCATATTACATGTAAATTCCAAATAAGCATTAGTAATTTTATCATTTTTAAAATTATTATTTATAATTGTTATTTATAATTGTTGCTCGATAAAATGTGTTGCTACTTTTGTCCGCATTAATGTTATATTACTCTCTTTTCTGAAATTACTAAAAACTCTTTAAAAAAATGCCGTACATCTTCCCTGTGCTGTACAATTACAATACTAATGGAATTCTAGATTTCGCAGCAGGAGTTTAACGTAAGTGCGGAAAATCGACAGAGATAAGAACTGATCGCCGTTGTCGATCCGCGAAAATAAACCCAATGAGGTATATGCCCTCGTAATCGGTTCTTTTCCCACAGAGAGAGTGGATTGTGGTAAATTGCCGATGCGATACCGGGAGGGTGAGAGACGGTTGAACGGTCCGAGGTTCTGCTTGGAAATAAATCTGTCTCTTCCCGCGGGACTAAACCGGATTTATTTCCGTAGCTGTAACTTTAGCTGCGAACCGCGAGGTTCATACAGGTTAGGCTCGTAAGTCTCCATAGTTCGGACATCGTTTAAATCGTCATGTCGCACAACTTCCGACACCATTCAGTTTCATCGAACCGTTGTACGAACCAATTGTACGATCAATGTTCGTACTCTATACCAATTTAACATATCGTATTACATTTTATAAAAAAGAAAGAAAATGAATATGATAAATGAACGCGATATTACATTAAAACGAACGTTTCAAAATATGTAGAAATCAATGGTATGTTATGTCTATGACATAATAGATAGATACCCTTTATCATTTAATCTCATTTGTTTGCAGAGATACGAGTTCCACGATCTTTGAATCATTCGATCGTTACATTTTCTACATGTGTGCAAGTACACGAACGCGCAGATCAAATTCCCTAAAACTGCCGGCAAGTTTCGCGATCGAGCGATCAGTAAAAGCGGGCGCGGAAGCACGGATGAAATGTTGGGGAAACCGGCGCGGCGAAAGAACGGAGAGAGTAGAAGAGAGAAACAAGACACGGGCGGTGCAAGAGGGCGAAAGGAATGGAACCGCCGTAGCCGGGGAGACATTCGTCTTAAAGGGCAAGGATTATGTTTGCGAGTGATCTCATGCAAGAATCCCATAAATTTTCTCAATCCTCCCCCAGTGGCGAAAGGGGTTGCCAACAAACGAGCGTACGAGGACAAGAGGGGGGGGGGGGGAATCGTGACGCGCTAGGAAATGTCGGCAATTTGGGTAATGCGCCGCAGTAATGAGTCCGCGGCCTGCAAGCCTGACGAATAAATAAATGTAAGAGCCACCGTGTCCGTCCGACGCGTTAATATTTCGTACCGTGGCCGACTGTCGAGGTGTGTGCGCGTGACATATCGATACCGCATAACTCGCAGTTTAATTTGCAATAATGTCACCCGCGGGAAGTAAATGGCCGATAGTGTGGTTTGCCGAGACAGAATGTCGTTAATTTCCCGCGCATTCCGATTTCAGCGTATACTTTCATTCTGGATAATTTTCGAGTAGAATAATAATTACCTTGTTGCATAAATAAATACATTTAATTACCGATTTCATTTTCTTTAATTAAAAAAAGTATTATTATAACATAAACGTAATTAAATAATGGTTTAAAAATATTAAAAATTAAATTGTTCAAAACTGCTAATCGTATTATTGACAAGCGTGTAATTAAAATTAAACGATGAAATAAAAGTTATTGAAAAAATACTATTTTTTCTTGTAATTTTATTTTAATAAAACGGTATTATATCTGAAAATCTATCTAATAATATTATTGTTTAACTAATTAATCCAATTAATAAACACAAAGGATTAAACCACCCAAAGAGAATAGTGTTAAATTGAAAGAGTGTATGTAAGCAATAACTAACGTAACCAGATTGGCGCTAGCATTCAATTAAATTTAAGCTTTTGACAGTAATTCGTCAGTCTTTGTTAACTTTTCTCGAATCGGTTCGTTAGTCTACATCGACGATATTAAATCTACTAATTTCTCTACAAAGTACGATTGTTTAAACGTTTTTAATAGTACATACAAGCAGTACAAATGAAAAAATGCGTTTACAATACACTAAAATCATATTAATTAGATTATAAACGCCGATAAATGAAACCAGAAATAAAGAAGATGTTATACAAGTTATCGGCAAACGTCATACCGAAATATTTCCATTGCAGATACACCGTGACAATAGGAAGAAAAAGATATTTCCATCATGAGCAATATTTCAAAACATAATACAGAGTCAGTGCAGCACTAAGAACAAGACATCGAAATCTTGGTAGTTTATATGTATATATGAAAGATCGGAGAGAAGGGACATGAGCGCGTTCGTAAATACAATAAAGTATTCTCCATAAATAATGTCCAACTGTCAGCACTTGCTGTATCCAATATTATTTCGTTCCCCGGGGATTTATCGCGCGCAGAGCACAATGTGTTCTTACATGTGCAAAAGAATTTAATACTGTGGAATGCACCAAAGAAATATTACGTACAATAACGTTCTTCGTGTTACTTGGAGTGAAATTCTTCTTAACCGCGCGAGTTCTTTCATACATACCGCTGTACCTAATAGTTTAGCGCGTTTTTCGCGAAGAATACATTTGCGCGGCGCGCGCAATTTTTGCACGTCAAAGAAAATGAAATATCGCGCACGCCGTGTCATCGTTATAGTTTGAAATATCGCGTCGTTACGTTTCGGCGAACGTTACAAATGTATTTTGCCGCGTATCTTTTGCGCGCAGATTAATTAAGGCGTATGCCAGAGAGATATCAGAGTTCCCTTTAATTAAGACGACACGTCGCGAAATTACATTTTTCCTTTCTTCTTTTCAAGACTGAATCTTCCACTTTATTTCCGAGTGCTTCGTTTTTCATCGCGAAATATCAGAGATATATTGAAGACAAATTTTAAAAGTAGAATTATCTCAATACCATGCAGATAGTGTGGAGCTGCCAATAAAGACGTCCTGTGCCTTTTTGTGACAAAGACATTTTAATAACGGCAGTATTAAGAATCAGCACGCGCGCGCATTGCTCGCTAAAAAAATATTACATGTATAGCGTCGACAATTTTTTCCGCAGACAAAAGTAATCGTAACGTTTCTCTCTAATAGAGGAACGCTTATTAATAAACGACGCTTCGTACAAGTGATAATATAAACAGCATTTTATAAAGATCCGCGAACCGTACAAGCTTTGGAGCGATTCCAAAAGCATGTCGGTCAACATGTTTCACATGCAAGTGCAAACAATTAGTATTTATCTTGCTACATCGCGTGTATTACTGTCAAAGACCCGAGCCTCGCAGCGCAAATAAGCGTATCGATAAACAACGGTTAGACGTGCTATAGTTACACATCGCTGTCGCAACACTACCGCGAATACGTCAAAGTGAATCGCGCCGTATCATCATAATAGCACACATCAAAGTTATTGATCATAATTAAGGGCCTCTACTTAACCGATCGATAATCGATCGGTCTCGGACACGCTTGTGACAACGGGGTCAACGATCCCTTCCTTCTATCGGGTATGATCGATGATTGATATCATCAGGGAACGAGCGTCAAATGATTTATTGGACTTTGACCATATGCGCCACGACATAGTGTTTTCCTGTGCGCCCTTTAAGACCCAGTACCCTTAACTTCATCTATTTCAGGTGCCCTGTCGCTGAAGGTACTTTACTTTACTTTCGGTTCGCGTNCACGACTGGCAAAATGTTAAACGGCAGAGGAACATCGGAAATAGCGACGATGCGAGATAATAGAATTATGCTGTATGATTAAATTAAACTCCTTGCTGACGCGACCCCGAATTACGCGACCCGATGGTACATAGTTTCGTACTGCTACGCGCGGAACGTTTTCATTAATTGCCATATGAAACGTTCGTCGAATAACCTCAATTAAGTGATTGCTTACTTTATCACTGCGGTTATACTTTGTTAACTCATAATACTTCCCTTTTGTGTGTTAACTCATAATACTTCTCTGCTGCGCCTAGAATTTCTACCGATACGATATTACATTTGTTACAATCTATGCCGGACCACTGTCGAATACTTAAATACATCGGCTACTACTGCGACGGCGTACATACAACGTGTTCTCACAAATCATATTTTAATCAATGACAATATCATTAATCTTCCAAAGTAGTACCGAGTGTAATATTCTCATGGAATATTACGTGCACGACATTCAACAGAAGAAATCTATCTTTGCCGACAAATATTCTTTTTCACAGACTTCTTTCTTCTAAACGTACCAGTGAATCTCAACATATTGCGAAATTACAAATCTTCTACTCAACATTAGGACTAAAAAAATCAAAATCAATTTTCGTATCTAGATTTGAAAATTGCACAATCATGAGATTGCACAATATTTCACGCCGACACAGTAGTTTAGTTTTTTTACTAAACAGATATAACTTTGATTTGCATTGACCACATATATAATATTGTAATAGTAATAATATAATAAATATGATTTTTTATAGTTTTAGTAGTTTTTTCGATTTTGATATCTTGAAGTTTAAAAAAACCGATTAACTGATTATAAATATTATATTACTTTTAACATTAGTGCTAGACTTTGATATAGTATAAAGTGTAACTGATAGAGATCACGATGTGAGGAAATCACAAAGGATTTAACGAAAAAGACTCATTGTCAAAGCTACGACGGAAAATAAACGAAAAAGCGTATTAGAAAAGAATAGAACACTTACTTAAAGTATTGTAAAGCTTTGGATGTAGTTATCGGTCCATCTTCTTATCTGTTTCAGCCTTTGGACGAAAGGTCCAAAAGGTCCAAAAAGACAATCAAAGTACCTTTTTCGATTCCCGTAGATACTTTCGTTTGCGGTATCGCGTCGTATGTTTCGATAGCCGACCATTTTAGTCCATTCACTCTATCGATTATTGCTTCGTAATTCTCTTTATTTTTTTTCCCGCAAATAATTCAATCGTCACTATCTTGTTTATTCTTAAAGTTAAGACATTTTTGAATTTATATTTACAAAAATTATACAATACATGACCAAGATGTCGGAAGAGAAAAAGAAGGATAATTTCTTATTATTTCGTTTATATATGGGATACAAAATTGATTTTGAATTTTTCTTTCTTTCGTTTATATTATAGCTTCAATCTTTTATAATAATTAAATACTGACATCTGTAATTTCGAAAAAATTTATTTAATCTTTTTAAAATTAATTTCAAAAAACAATATTGTTATATAATTTTATTTTATAATAAAATACGTTTTAACTAGGGTGATTATTGCAACAACAGGATTTAAGAAGCGTCGCTCTCGATATCAGTGACGATGGGATAACGCATAAATTAACGTCATGTCAAGAGAAGCCCGCAGCGGCAGAATTTATTCGCGGATTATCGCGCTGCCTCCCACACGGCCGTCCCTTCTATACCCTCAAATTCTGCCGTTCTATCGCGTGAGCTGTCGCATCGGTACGTATATTAAAATTCACCGGACCACCAGAGAGTAGGGGACGATAAAAAAGATTCGAATTTAAAGGACGCCCGAATGTCAGGCCGCCATCCATGCGTCCATTCAATTTGCCGTCGATTACAGGACTCTTCTCTCTATGTATGTCTCTCTCTCTCTCTCTCTCTCTCTCTCTCTCTCTCTCTCTCTCCCCTGATTTTTCTCTCTCTCATGACCTCGTATCCATTGCCCATATAATCGGCGAGCATTAACCGCTTTCGTCACGCGGGCTCTTTGTGAAAAAATTTTGTACAAAAAGTTGAATCTCGTTATTCTTTCTAGCTATGTGAACGAGTGACCTATGAATAAAAAATTGCTATAGGTATTTCATATTTTATTTGAAACCTAAAGCCGTTTGATTCTTTATCTCATTTTTAATATCGTAACATTTTGATTTTATTCGAAAATTTATAAAATAATATGAGATAATAAAAGTATACTGACGTTATTGCGAACTTAACTAAAATTTCGTTTATTATTTTATTTCTATAAAATTAGATATTAATCAAATATTGAATTGCAATATGATATTGAAATTTTAACAGTTCAATTTTAATAAGTGAAACTTAATAAGAAACAGAAACCTGACATGTGAATAATAAGTAATGAGGAAAATGAGATATAGGAAGAACGTCCAAGGTAACCCGAGCTTTCCTTGACACAGGAATGTCATATTCCTCGGAACTACTTACATACATACGTACGTCAACATGCACGAAAGTAATGAGCATTCCTTCCCACAAGTTGCGCGCGCAAAGTCAGCCTTTCGCTAATCACCAAAATAGATTGTCCCGTTAATTAGCACGTCAATTAGATGTAAGAGGATTAAGGAAGCTTGCGGATTAAAAAACGGTCAAAGCATATTTTAAATATGCAATTTTCGTCGTCTATTTGAGAAGATGTACGACTGTGTCGACGACGGCAAGAGGATAGGAGGAAAAGAGCGAGGCCCACCGGCGTGGCGCGACCCGGCGAGAGTACTCCACAGAAAGATTCGAAGCGGCTCGTTATCCATGTGTAGGAGGCTCAGACAAATAGTCTCGTTTGTCACGCGCTGACCTCTCTAGCAACCCTACCCCTATTCATTCTTTCTTATTTTCGTTCACTTTCAGCTACTCAGAATTCTGACACTCACGAAAAATGCTCTCCCTCGCAGCCGAATGCACCTTGCTAGCTACTCTTATGCAGCGAGTGAAAATAATTTTCTATGTAATATAAATGTCTTTTTATTCCTGCCCATTATTCGAATTAATTATTAATGGTGAAAGCCAATGTCCGGAAAATTTTATCCTGCACAATACCGAGAACTATATACTCAGAGATATAATATTTATTTTTCAATATTTTAACACTGTGTGCTTAAAACTATAAAACTTGTATAGGGCAATTTTTTTTAATCTCCGATGGCTCTCGATATGGCCATGAGTGGTTACAGCTCCGAAGAGTTCGTAAAACACACGTTCAGATTATTTTTATTCTATTTTTATTCTGTTTCAACCAGATTTTATAAAAATCGGAGAATTCGCGAACATTCCTTGTGCTGGAGAAATACGCTCAACTAACCTCGTAAAACATCACGAACGAAATACTTGCACGTACCTCGAAAAACAGTCGATTCATGCTCCCTTTGTCGCCTTGCCAGCTTTAATAAGGGAAAACGGAAAAAAAAGGGAGTAGTCCGAGATTAATTACGGGCGACCGACTTTTTTACTTCCGTAATTGGCGCGGCCGCGCTCGCTGTTTTAACGGCGCCGCGTGCAAAATCATAAGTCTTCGAAATTAATTAAAGTAGAAGTAGACTGTTCGCGTGAGCTGCAACTGATAATAAATAAAGTTTTACAATTCTCCTTCAGACTTTTTTAACCGAAAATGACTATTATATAAAAATATTAATGTAATTTTATTGCCATTCGCGTAATACTATAATAAAAGCTTTAACTTTTATAATAAATATTTTTTATTATTTATATCTTTTCTTATAATTCTAAATATGTCTTTTAATAATTAAGAGTAACTTGTAATATCTGCCGGATGAAAAATTATAAGAAATATGCCTAGTACATATAAAAGCAGTCTTTATTAAAGTATAATATATTCTCCTCCGGTGTCACTGTTCTTTTATATTCCGTAATAATAGTACGTGAACGTTAAATGTGGCGACGACCAAAGTGACCTCGGCGACCACGAGTCTAGACGTTCATTATTGATGAACTGCCGTGTGGAAAATGGCTACTAATGCACCTAACTTTACGCGATATCTTTAGTATGTTAATTGTATAAATCGGAGAACTCTACTGGATTGGATAATTATACGAATCACTGCAGCGGAATATAAGAATTATCTGCGAAAATTCAAATTAATAATGAATGGAAATGTAGTTCGTTACTTCTTCATTATTGGCGAAGAATAATTTTTAATTCAATAAGTAGCTGACTTCCATTGAATTGTCAATAAATTGTCCCATTCTCTCGCAATAAACAGCGTCGAACGGGAAACGATTTCTTCCTTCATCATAATGAATAAGCCGTAACGAACAATTACGCGAAAGTAATTTCTTAAACTACGGGGAAAATTCCAATTAGACGGAAGTCCCGCAGTAGTAGCTCAATAAAGATATTGCGTTAAGCGCGGTAATTGATTAGCGTCCCCTTTGGATCCCGAAACTTTGTATTCATTGAACTGAGAGCTATACCCTCGCATTGATTAAAACAGGGAGCCAAATTGGCGACACCGTAAATCCGTTGGCATCTCGGAAATACGAATGGCTTTCGAAGCACATAACAATGTTTATATAATTCACTGGACATATGCTATAAATCATACTGATATGTTATTTATCTGCGATTCGAAATTATATCAATGCTTACATTTAGCTACATTTAAAGAGTAAAACGTATCACGACTTTTCAACTGAAATGTAGTTTTAAAAATTCTTTCTTTTAACCTTTTCATATTGCATATACTAACTATCCAATTTCATTTCAGTAATGCAAAAGCTCACACAATTACAGTTTTGAAACACTGGTTTGCTCCGTTAGCAATTTTTTTTCTCTTTTTTTCCCCCTTCATTTCTGTTTCACCGGATCGCATTTACATTGTAACTACTCCAACGTCGCGCGAAATCATGAGAGTACGGACTTGCGAACTATTTGCGGAAGTTATGATGCCCCAGATATACGGAAAACACGGGAGAAACATAACAAGCAGTAGTTTTGTCGACAACGGTGAAAAAAGGCTGCGGGACTGCAGTGGGACTACTGAACTTTCCGAAGTAGCTTCTGTCTGCGTACTGCAGCAACGACAAATGTTACCTCGGGGCTACGCGCGGAGTCCGGGACAAATATATTTTTCACGCATCTTCTTTTCTATGCAAAGTGATGAACCTATTACGTTGAACGATAGCGCCTTTTCTAGACATCGCGCGACGGCCTTTTATTTATTTCGCAAAATAACATATCGCTAGTTTTTCGCGAGATCCGCCAATAGGTCTGAATAATAAATCACCGAGAGATAAAACGTCATCGCATGATTTCCGTTCGTTCTATCTTATTTTCAGAAGTATCCTTGCTTACTAAAATATCTGTCGCGATCAATACTTGTAGAAAGACAAGAACAAATATATAATAATGGCACGCAATCGAGTTTGGAATTAAGCATCACTAGATCGTACTGTTTTCTTAAATATTTTTTTACGTATAAATATTTATGTACTACTTTTGGAAACTGTCTATACGCTGTACTGTATTTCTACCGGAGAAAACGGAAGAAGAGAGTAAAGGCTCTTCTCCGTATTCCAAGTTAAACATAGTATCATAAGATGTTGGGTGTTTATACAAAAGTTCCCGGGGACTTAATTCTGCGACGTTTTATTTCTTGAAATGGTCTCCGTGCATTGGATACTCGGCAAGAGATACGAAGTTCCACGGACAAAAGTAGAAAGGAAGTGCCTTCATCCGCACGTTCAACGAAATAGAAACCGTCGCTGGGAAGTATATTAGATTCCCTCGAAAATAAACGATCGCTGATACGAAAGGTATCGAAGGAAACAAATATTACACATCGTGATTGAAATTGTCGCGAGACGACAGAACGTAAATTGAAATTCGTTTTTAAATATTACATATCGCGTTGTGTCGATATCGAAAAGTCCGGTAAATATTGCAACGTTATTTATTCGATGCAACAAATACCACGATGCACGTCATATATCGCCCGGTAAGAACAGTCGATCATAATTTCTATCTCGCTCTCGACCCACTTTAGAAGAATAAATTTTTCACACCTGAATTGACTCGCGGCGCTTGTCACTCGCGATTAACGATTACATTTGTAACGAGGCGTATTGAAAATGCAATTTTATTGCAAACCAGAGACGATAATCTGTTTTACGTTTGTATTAATTCGCACAGAAAGCTCGGTTAGTATTATAAATCGATGAATATAATGCATCAGAGCGTGTTTTTCATATTTTCGATCAAATACATTATTTCGAAATTATACCTTTGTAACGCGATTGGTATAACGTTCATTAATAAATCATGTGTGTAATGTTTGATCAAAATAAGTTAAACGAAGCATTAAGCCAGCAACACGGCTTGACGGTATGAGCAATTTATTAATGTCCCATAATTATTAGCACGCGATTATTCAAGAGAGTGAATCTCGGCGTTTCTCGGATTTGGATAGTAGCGTTACTTTTACAAACACTATTTTTTTTTCGCTTCGCAAGTTTGCGCGATTTCAGCTATGTATAATTATTCGAGTTATGTATAATTATTCGAGATTTTAATATTGATCTTAACAACACAGTCATACACATCGCGTTTTAACGAATGTTAAGAGTATAAACATTATTAAAGCTAACAATCGGCAAGTCAATAATTTGAAATCATCATCATACATTCAATGTACATTAGTCATCGAACCATGATGTATTTAGCCCGCAGCGCGTAGGCATTTGTAAACGCCTGGTCAGCTATATACCGTCTGCGTTAACTGGTTTCGCATAATTCAAAATTCAGAATTCACGTATTCGGGATTCAGTATTGCAGAGATAAAATAACATGGAATTTGAGTAGCATTCCCTCTTGCAAAACATAGAAAATACGACTGTAGAAAAACTCGTAAAGTATGCGAAGAATTTGCAAAGTTGAAAATAAATAACGCGCCACTTCTAAGGCATACCGTTGCAAGCTTTTATCGAAGGAGTTAAACAATATTTCTCTTAACTATACACGAACTGCGTCAATGCGCGAATTCGAGGAGCGCGGTATTTACGTCGAGCCGGTACTTAATAGCGAGAACAAGTTCGTAAGTTAAAGGGCTAAACTTGCCGCTGCATTCCGACTTGTGTGCAAGAGACTTCCCGCTGGATTACCGATTAAAAGTTTAACAGTCTGAACTTTTCCAGCGACTTTGCACAAAGCGACATGCCTTCGAAGTCAACTCGAGGCACCGATCGCGCCATTCCTTAAGGGAGACGTTTTAAAAGCTGATTATGCACCGGTAACAATCGTCATCGTTCAACGGATTCCCCAAAGTTATCGGGTCGCTCGACCGTTAAAAAAAATTTTCCTCGACTTTCCTTCTGCCGAAAGTATTAACCGGACCAAGTACTTCATGAAAGTAAAACACGCCCGGGCCCGCGCGCGTTATAAAAGCGCTGCATAATATTAGCATATCCCTTCGGCCGCATGAAGCATATCTCCATGATAGAGCACGTCGAATATCGCGCGACCGAGAATGAACGGGGAGATTGATGGAATTTTTGAGTTAGTTCAAATATTCGTCCCCCTCTCCTATTCTTTTTGCCCATCGCGTAAACCGACATGACACTATCCCCTCGTATATAAGCACACATATATGTACGCCGCTTAAAGCATATATGTAGTAATGTACGCGCGTGTTATTTCATGAAAAATATTTTATTCCGCCAGATATCCCAGGTGTATATGTACATGTACATGTATAAAGCTATCCATTTAGTAGATTTCCTCTAAAGGAAATTTTATTTGCAGAAAAACAATTATCATCGTAGCGTGTTGCGAAAGAAAAGGAGGGAAAACAAGTCATTGGAAAAAAACTGAAATATTATCTTTTAAAAGCGCGGACATTAAGAACGTTATGAAGTTACGTAACAAAGGAGAAGTTTAGGTGCCAAGAATATTAAGTTCACCTAGCGGCGCGCGCTTGAGAAGAAAAAAACCCGAGTGAAAAAGGGAAGGAAAAAGAAAATGAAAGTGTCGGGGATATAGCGAGGAGGGAAAAATTAAAGTGTTGTTGAGGCGGCAGAGAAGAAACAGCGCGTGATATATATTTTGCCGACGGAGGTGCGACGCCTTGTGGGAACCAAACAGAAACAATATTTGCATATCTATTTGTGAAGTACGATGCCACGCACTCCACGGAATGACGCGGGCTCTTTCGGCCGTGCAATACCGGCAAATGTCAGGAGGAGACCGAAACAATGAAAGCTCTCGAAACGGACGGGGAGTTCTCTCTTTCATTTTCTCCTTTCTCTCTCTCTCTCTCTCTCTCTCTCTCTCTCTCTCTCTCTCTCTCTCTCTCTCTCACCGGCATCGTCTTGTGTCCAGAAGAAATTTCCGAGTGAAAATAGCGAAGCTATTCCCGGCGACCAACCGCCCCGCTGCTTCTTCCAGTCTCGTAGTTCTACGGGGAAGCCGAGTTTGTCCCTGCTATAGTCCTTCCTCATCTGCATTTCGCTTTTATATACTTTCTTTCTCCTTATTTCCACACCGTCTTTATGTAGCGAGGCGAGGCAGAAGGAAGAAAAGCACTCCGCTCGCACAGATATTTCTCTTTATGTACACTTGACATATAAAAATTTCAACTCCGAGAATAATTCGTGCCGTTTGTTAAACACAGCTTCAGACAGTAGCGTTACTATTGTGTTTTCGAGCATAATAACCAACTTAGAGGACAGTGAAACCGGATTGTAAAATAATATGCTAGAAACCACGAGATTCTGAATTCCTGTTGAAAAATCAAATTAACATGCGAGATATAGAGTTCAACGTATTAACGTATTAACGTATAGCGTAAAAAAGCGGAGCTTTCAACATAATGCTCCAATATGCTAACACAAGATACTAAGTGAATTTGTCTTGAAATGCCATGAAATGAATATTTTGCATAACCTCAAACGACAAAATTCTAAGATATATAATTCATATTTCTGAAGATAAAATCAAAGAATTTTGGATTATATTATTGAAAAATCATGAGTTGTTCAACTAACGCACAGTACGATAAAGTATCGCATAAGATTGACAATAACATTTTAACTATTAAATTACCTAAAGAAAGACGTCGCGTTCAAGCTGTGGACGAACAAACTGCCGAACCTATCATTGATGTTAACTGTTTGGATAAATATGGTAAAGTATTGCTAAAAATAGCAAAACTAGTACATAAAAATAAAATTTAGTTATTATTTATGAGCATTATTTTATCAGTTACTATTATAAATTATGGTAGAAATATTAACGATTAACGAAAGATTATTTATAAAAGACATGTTATATTAAATTTATTACAAAATGTATCTTTCTTGCAAGGTAAGAAATGCAAGGAAGGCTGTCCAAAAATCAACATAATGCACAATCAGGCACCTACTCCGAAAAAACCGGAGGAAGAAATGTTATTACTAAGGACATCAAGACAAATCACCCTCACCAACGATATGAAGCACAGTCTTGAAGTGGAATTTAAGTCACCGCGAAATTATATTCCGTTACCAGAACCAGGACCTCCCCCGCCCATAATTATTCCGAAAGAACCTGTTATCATGAAGAAACTTGAGAGTAAAGACAAAAAAAAGAAGTAAAACAATAAAGATAAACATCGAGCAAGACTTTTAAACACCATCTGTGAGAAATATTTTACTTGTGTAAAGTCTGGAAAGAAACCCTCTAATTTGGAATGTACAAGGCCGCCAACAGATACTTAAAAAAGTAAACTCGTGAATCTCTAATAAAACTTTTTTAAAGTAGAGGTCGAAAATTTGTTGCTAATACTAAAAATTCTTTAAATATGATAAACTATCAAAAATGGATCGATTTATTTTTGCGAAATTATCATTATAATTTATCGAATAATTCTCATACAAGATAAAATAATAATCATAGATCAGCTTCTGTAGCACTCATTTTCCACCATTATTGCAGCAGAGATCGAACAATTTTGACAATAGATACGAACGTCTTACAGATTTACGAGTTGCGAAACTGAAGTGTTCGCCACTTTGTCGAAAACATGGAGGCATGCACGGGGTCGAATAACGGAGCGATAAATCACCGGTGGTATTATATTCTTGCCCGTCTTGGGAAACAATAGATCATATCGCGTATATACGGATACGCTGGTATTAAACCGTTTTTGGGCCCATTGTCGCCCACCGTCGTCGTGACGGCAGTGACCTTTTTAAGCCGCGCTTTAAGTTCCACCTCCTCCCTCTCTCTCTCTCTCTCTCTCTCTCTCTCTCTCGCTTTCTCTCGCTTTCACCGATAAATCACCACGATTTTACCTGGTAAGAGAAACGCGAATGCGAGCGCGCTCAAAGGGAATCTGCTCCCCGATAAAGGGTTTGAAAAAGGAAGGATCTCCGCAAATATTCCATTAGGACGCGCTCACTAAGAGCCGGTGTAAAGTATCACTCGAGGCTCTCGTATTGCCTCCAATGAGGGAAACCAGGAAGCCAAGGAGTGTGTGGTAACGGAAAGAAATGCGAGATCAACGTACGGAGAAATGCGAGGGAATCGATACGGATAGAGTGACAAAGAGACCTATTTTTTTCCGGAAGCGTAAAATATTCATTGTCGAGTGTCAGAACGAAAGTGATCTTTGCTTCGATCTTCGATAACCTTTAGAGTTTTTTTTAGCTTTTATATAGTCTATCGATGTTGCTCTCCTTCGTCTTTCTTCTTGTTTCCCTCACGAATGTATAATTAATCGAGATTTGAACGAGATTTTAATTAAAAAAAAAAAGCTTCTATGTGTCTTACGTGCCTCCAGTTTCAGATTTTTTCTAGAAAAAATGGAAAAGCGAGCTTCTAAATCTCGCTTAGGCTTTTACTTTTGTTACGTCGTGTCTACGATCCCCCGGGATCTTTGTGACTTAAGCTCCGAGTTTCGTCCTTCCCTCTCATGAATCAGACGTGCTTACGAGTGCCATGATTTGCAGCGGATGATTTGCGGGCGTGAAAAAAAAATAAAGGGGAAACGGCAAGAGGTAACGCGCGACGTGAGCCGATAAAAGATCACGCGGGTGACGTTTTTCGCGCGGTGACGTAACGACGTAACGACGTAACGAGTGACGGATCGCAGTCGGAAAAAGGTGGTGTAGTTACACTCGAAAATTGGAGAGGGATTACCACTACTACTAGCAGCGACCTCGATAGCGAGGGTCGACGCGAAAGGTACACATCCGCAATCGAGAGGGGCGGGATGATGAAACGCGTCATTTGTCTCCGCGGACCCAAAATACTCACGGTACTCAACACGAAGAACATCGGGTGCGGTTGCGAAGCCGTAAAAGCCTGGCAACGACAAATGCATCCGCTTGTTGCGAAGGCGCGCGAGTGCATGCGCAAGTGTCGGCCCGTGCACTGGATGGCTGTAATTGGGCGCTGGTTACAGAATTCATTGCCGCGTTTAGGGCCTTAAACGGCCGGGAGATAAATCACGATTAAACGCGACCATCAATCTAAATTCTAACGTGTAACGCCATGTAAAACAGAATGCGTGCCATTCAGGCCAATGCGAAAGAAAGGGATAAACGTGAGACTCTCGTCAATTTAAATGCGTAAATTTTTAAGAGTAATTATTAAATATTTAATTAAAGGTGCGTAACGTTCCCGACGTCTACTATATTTATTAATGTCGTTGAATATTTAATGCTTTTAAATTGATTACCGTTTACGAGCAATTTCCTTTGTGAGATTAAACATCGTGACGTATCAAAATATTTGGCGCATAAACGTGCATTGTATCTACGTAATATCCATAGAGTAACCATAATCTGGCGCAACCAGGGGCAGAAATTTCGTTGCCACATTTAAGACCAGCCTAACCATAACACGGACCAGCCTGAGTATCGAATCCGACGTTGAGCAAAGCTGGTGGAACCGCAATTTACATGCGCAACGTACTGCCCTTAACGCAGCTTGGGTATAGTCGGGCTAATGGAGGATCTTAGTACAGACAGAATTGATGATCGCGACAATAAAGGCCTAAATTTATTCCTCAATAATAATGTGTATTACTTCAGAATCGGTCAGATTCACGCACGCATCTCTTTTTAATAAATGCTTTGGATAAAATCCATATACATACAGAAATTACGTACAGAGTCGCAAACTGTTGACGTTCCGATATTTTCGTAAAAAAAAAAAATTAGCTCGCTAATTAGTCAAAGAATCCGATCATTAAAATTTAATGCGGGAGTAAAATAGAGGAGTAAAATATTCTGCATAATAAACGCTATCATAGATATTTTAATGCGGCAGGTAAATACGCGCAATTTGCCGTAACCGTCCGTGATTGCCATTTTCACTGTGGAAAATGCGGTAATAATATTATTTGAGAGAATAGAAAATAATGAAATTTAGAAGCGTCTTTTCGCTATTATTCGGAATAAAAGACGCACTGAATGTACACCTAATGAACCCATAAACATAAAAAAAGTCTTTGTAATATTTCTGTACAGAAATGTTTCATCCACATAGTCTGAATAAGCCGCTTACGCGTTAACGAGTACCAAAGACAGTACGCATAGTTGGAAATCTGATAGTAGCGCCAATGCGAAATCGCTACGTAAAATTATTCACTGATCATACACGCTCGAGTAATGAATGCGAATTCGCGCATATACCTGATAGAAATGCGCTGTATAATTCCGCATTTGTACATTACAGACAAATATAATACGAGATTAATTGAAAGAATAATTAAATCTGAATCATTAAAACATTATCGTAATTAAACTCGAGATAGACAATAACTCTTCAAATGCATATTGTAAAAGGATCCGCGAGAGCGTTAAAATTATTTAAACTGATGTAGAATAACTGTTTGAAATAATTTCTTATACAGGGAGCAAACCTTACCTTTAAAGAAAAATATATCGTCGGAGCATCAGAGCACGTGTCTTTAGACGTCACTTTAGACTGTAGCCTTTGATTGAAATCGAAAAATGTACATTTTTATCAAAAAATTCTACTTTATATCGTATCCATAACTAATTGCAATAAATGGAAAATTTCATCAATATCAGATTTGATTAGTTTAAAACCGCTATATTTTGTGTGTAGCACGAATCTATATAGTGTATACATATAAAATCAGCTGCAACAACCCCGCGGAATTCAACGCTGCCCGATCGTGAAAGCGTTCGCGTGTAATTTAAACGATCTTCCTGGCTCCTATTGTATAATTCAATAAAATTTGAATTTATCGCCTAGCTCGCGATGCGAATGGCGATTGCTCAGGAATGGTTCATTGGAGAATTCCGCGTATGAGAATATGTTTTCTCTATTCTTTTTTATATTTATAAGAATACGTGTGCGATACATATTAAATCATTCTTGATTTTTATATTTTCACTAGATCGTCGCGGAGGAAGATTCGTATCTCGAATTGGAAGCAAACGTTACCGTATCGCCTTCCCTATCGTTTTCTTATATATCTTTTCGCCGGAGGCGCTATGCACCCAAAAGCGCGAGCTTGCCGTCGTGTACATACATACATACATACATACAGTGAATGCACATTTATATGGTATTCTCGACACAGGAGCACAGAAAGCAGGGCAGCTTCCGATCCTTCTCTCCGCACTCGAGGCATTGTATTCAGCGTACCGCGCGATAACCGGCATTATCCGGACACGTTGTGATTTTCCGCGGAAAATAAACCCACCACTGTTTCCGCGGCGTGCCGGGAATACGCGACGGGAAGTCGACAAGAGCGAAAAGTCTCGACGGTTGACCGAGCCGACGACGACGACAACAACGACGACAACGACGTCGACGACGACGGCAACGGCAACGGCAGCGACGGTGCAGTAGCGACGATGGCGACGCGAGAGAAAGAAAGAGAGGAGCTCAGCTATACGATCGGTGAACGCACAAGGAAACTGATCTTATTTTCCGCTCCCACGCATCCTTTCGCCATTTTCCGTTCGCCCTCGATGCGTTTTGATGGTATTTGCGCACCAAGTGTATCGCCGATAAGGCTGAAATAATCGCTTCGCGACTATCGCATTATACAGTCGAGAGACCTCGAAATGATTCTTCACCGTGCTATAGATGCCGTTGAAGATGACATAACGGTAATCCGCCGTTAAACCCTTTTCACGTCAAACAAATAGAATTGGAGTCGCCGAATATCGTTAAGCGCTATTGTAAGAAAAAGAATCTTGAAACAATAAAACTATCGTGAATAATAATCCCGCGAAAAAATGTTATTACTTTGTATTATTTTAAAAAGTAAAAAAGAAATACAGGAAGTTACCGTTCGTTCCTACTCTGTATCTAAACAGCTGTACTAAACAGCTAGTTTTGCCCTCTTGACTCTGCATCGCGGAAAATGAGTCTACCTCGCGATATCCGTGGCGCATTATTTTATCTCTTGGTGTCGCACAGCAAACGCGTCATCATCGGCTTTATGACGAGTCGGACAATCGGCGAAATCGGGCGAATCAAGCGCGCAAACGTCGATGTTGTCGCGCCGAATGTGCACGCGGCCGTTTACACTCTCGCGCGCACGCGATAACACCGTCGGCGAGCAATCGGTAAACAGATTAAAGCGCATTCGGCGAGTCACGCAGGTGAGCGCCAATTGCGTTCATTATTAACGTAATCAGGTGCAGCTGAGCCACGCATGAATACACTTCGCAACGCGAGCGGTTAACGTTAACGATCGCGTCCGCTGGCGACGGTCACGCTGGCCCATAGTTGTTACACGCTGCTCGACCGGATGATTTCCACGTCCGATAATGAGACCTCCGTTAAAAAAATAATGATAATTCATGCTGATTCGCGTTTGGTAGCGTATGAACAAATTTGAGACTTTCGGGCAGCAGGGTAANGCGTGCATTTTTTTTTATATGAAACACAAGTGTCTTCCGAGAATTTTGTCACGTGANTATATTTTCGAATAATTTTTGAATGCGAAATTGTTGGATATCCAAATATAAAATATTGGATATTTTCCAACGCGAATTAATTATTTCATTTTCCGCGTCGAGACACGAGTGCTAGAAATTATTTTATTTTCCACTTTGAAATTATTTATTACGTGCGTTTGTAATCCTACAATTTATAGCATCCAAGAAGCGAATGTATTGAAGTTCGTGTCTTCGTGCATGCACAATTATTCGTCTACTATTCCAACGTCCGCTTCCATTTATGCAACAGAACAAAACAATCGCGAGCGACAAGTAATACCGCGGTAGAACATTTCAAAATTCCTCTCGCTCGCTTCTAACACGCATCGAGCGTCACGAGGAGAGAGAACCGGTGATACTTTTGATAAGGAACTCTGTGGGTGGAAGGGAGTGTGGGGTTCTTTAAATGGGAGGATCTCTTTGCTTCCGAGACTGCGGATTTTAGCGGGATTTTGCTTCCGGTAAGCGAAAACGAACTGGACGAAAAGGTGACGCGGTTCCTCGCGTCTTATGCTGGTATCGCGAGATATAATCACTGAATCTCTATGCTGGCACGCGGGGCAGGAGGAGAGAAGACAGAGAGTCTTAAAGACGAGGCTACATTTGCATTTCTCGACACTTGGATGCGGGCGGCAGGGTCGACGCGTTATGCAAATCTTAATTTGCCTCACTGTAAAACTCGTAAAATTTCCGTGCTTTTCCGCAATAAACCCTCAAATTACTTGCGCGCTCCCCCTCGCTTTAGCCTGCCCCTCTCTTTTTCATCCGTACGTTTTGCGTACGGATATCCACGCGATCCACATCGAAGGGTGAGAAAAAAAAAAGCATCGAAATAATACTATCACGCGCGACGTCGCTCGGGGATCAGGAGAGCGTAAATATACGTAATACTCCCGCGGGTCCTATTCGCGATAACCCTCGGGGGGGTTTGATCTTGATTTTCCCACGCGCCACTATATCATTAGCGTGTTATCGTCCAGCCGAATACGGAGAGAACGATCAATTAGCAGGCTCTGGTCCGAACGTGCGCGTTTCGGCAATGATCGTAGTCGGTGGTTATTAGATACACGTACACGTAATTCGATTCGCTCAATTATGTCGCAACGATGCAGCCACAGCACGGCCGATTAAAAAAAATCGTCTGGCATACGTCCGCGCTCGATTTCCTCGCGCGTGTAACGAGCCCCGAAAACTCGCGCTCAAGCGCGCGCACATCGCTATTTATAGCGATGATTACTCATTCACTCGATAAATCATAATTTGCCCGTCAGCCCGCGATACACCGCGCCGCGCAGCGCGAATGACAGCCCAGGGGTGTCCCGGACCCCTCGCCGCACGCGAGCCGAGAGAATGCCCGCTATATAATTTAGGTGATTTAAAGCGAGCGATAATACGGCGTCACATAGCTAACCGAATTGATTCAATAGCGAGGCTCGCGTAATTACGCGAAGAGTAACCGCAATTCCGACAGGGGGATGAAGGGCCTATCCGCGCGAGAGAAGGGCCTGTTCTCGTTATTTAACTCAACCATCTTCACCGTGTCATGTATTATATCCGACTGATTATATGCATGTCCACCTTATCAAATTCCAATGACAAAGCATTTCAATGACGGAACCGTACAGTCGATATGCAAAACAATTTCACTTCTATCTTTCTCTCTAGCTTAAAATTAATCTTGATGTGAATTTTTCATGAAAATTACTTTGAGACAATTCCATTAGTTTTCTCGATAATTAAAAAGAAGGTGATTAAGAAGAATATGTTATTTGCAAGCTTTCGATTTCATTTTTTTGACAATTCTTAAAATAGAATTATAGACAAAGTTTTTTTTCTTATTCGCGGTAATACTTTCAAGACCTTTTCCTTTCTCTCTATGTTTGTAAAAAAAAGTTAAGAACACTAACTTGTCTTACTAAAACAGTAAAACTAAATTAAGGCCTTTTGAAACTTTTATTAAATCTTATTCGTGACTAAAGAATTTATCACCAAAGTTTGAAGAAATGAAATGCCTTGTATAAATATAAAAAAAAGTTGCGTATTTATACAGATTTTAAATTTCTGAAACCGTCATATAATATAAAATCATCGTCTACATATATTCTAAATTGAATTTGTAGATCATCGCAGGTAGCAGGGAAAAAAGCACGATGCTCTTATCGAATTTTACAGCGTAGATATGGGAAATTTGTACGAGCATCGCCCCACCGGAATGAAAAGCACGAGATGATATCTCGGAGAAAGTCAACTCAGCCTGTATCGCAGATAACGTCGTGACTTTACATCGCGCCTAGGAAACGAGGGTCGATGTATCCTCCCGGAATTGGCACGAAAGTATCACGATCCGATAATGCATGTCGCCATACATGATTGATTCGCCTGTCCGCCAAACTTCAGCCAGAGAGAAAGAAAGATTTCGAAAAACACTTTCGCGAAGCCACTAAAACGTGTGTTTACATAAACAAATGAATCCCAGGAAACCTATGTTTTCGAACGAAGCGCAGGCTTTAGCAAATGAACATCGCGTCGAAAACCGATAAGGTTAATTAAATAACGAAAATTGATACAAGCTGCGAATTATTTTACTTGGCTTGAGCAATATTGAACGTTTATTAAATAAAGAAGACGAGAAGAGAATAGAATTAAATCTGTGCGCAATTTCAATTCAGGCTACAGTCTAAAGTTTGCAATATTTTTAACATTTTAAACAATTTTCCAAGAAAATACGACTAATTGCATAATTATACGCTACAGTAAATAATGCATACAATTTCTGAGACAACAAATTATAATCGTAAATTATTGTTAACCTGTATAATGGACAAGAAGTAATAATCTTGATATTATTTTTCTTAATAATACTTAATTTGTAATAAATCAGTTTTTTTCGCATTCATTTTTCTTCGCCGCACAAAAATAAAATCTTTTACTTTACTGCATATAATAAAATCATGCAATTAATACTGTTGTAATTTATATTCACACTCACCAAATACCGCGTTTACCATCACAGCACCTGCAAAACAATTTCAATACTTTTATGTGCATTTATTTATACATTAATAACAATAAAATAATTTATGATTCATACATTAACGAATTTTTGCAGAAAGCTCAGCTTTCCGCGATAATACCTGACAACTAATTATCCGACAAATTAACTGCGTCTACCTTAATCATCACAAATAAGCGAATAATTAACCACATATAACCAATAAACAGATTTACTCACCATCCGCGGCCGACGAGTGCGTCCGTCCTCGGGACTCGGGCTGCTTCGTTACGGCTGACGCAACACTCACTTCAACGCACAATACGAACGGAAAAACTGCGGTTAATCCCGATCGCGCACTCGCTCCGATTAACACTCCACGACACTCGCGAGGCACTTCGCACGGCACTCCCGGACTCCCGACGCGAGTTACACCCAGCATGCACTTCGCATCATACAGCACGATTTTCTCGCGTAAAATAGGACATTCCTCGCGTGCCCGCAAGCGAACGACGCGGAAATTCAAAATGGCGGTTTTAGACGCTATTCGCGATGTTCCGACTCGCGCGAGACGTAATTTAACCTCGCGAACATCAATCGGCATCGCATTGAATTTCGCAAGGCGAATTAGCGCACGCGGCAGGTTATTTTCACTATTTGCTCCCGATATTAATGCTTATCGCCGTATCTATGGATAAATCATTACGCGTGCGTGCAAGCTCCGTTAATTAAGGATAGCGAAACGGCGAGCGCCCCGATTCATTCGATTATCCGGCTATTAATTAGTTGGTTACTCACGGAATGTGAATGTACCCGAATCTTACCGCGTTTCGATGCAAACGCGTTGGAGCGCGTCGCCCGCAACCGAACGACTGAAAAATTTAGACGCTAATATGGCGGTCTTGAAACGTTAATTGCGATGTCGCGACGCGAGCCGTAGTTTCGCATTTCGCGAACGCCAATCACTGCGTTGAATTTCGCGATGCGAATAAGCTGGCTACTCATGAAATATGCGTGTACCCGAATCTTACCGCTTTTCGGTGTAAACGTGCCGAAAAAGATCGACGCTCCGGAGCGCGTCGTCCGCGATGTTGTCTATTCGCCCGCGACCGAACGACTGAAAAATTTAAACGCTAATATGGCGACGTCATTTGCTACGTCACGACTACGGATCGGTTTCGACTCGCGCGAATTTAGAATCGCGAGCGCCGATCAGTATTGCAGTGAATTTTGCGGTACGAATTAGCTGGCTACTCACGAAATATGCATATACCTACCNGAGTCTTACTTACTTACGCTTTTCGGAGCAAATGCGTCAAAAAAGACCGAGCTGCTCCGGAGTGCGTCGTTCGCGATATTGTCTGTTCGCCCGCAACTAAACGACTGAAAAAAAATTTTTGACGCCAGCACGACGATCTTGATATTCACAAGATCCGCGGCATTCGCGAGCGTCAATTGATATTGCATTGAATTTCACGGTGCGAGTTATTTTCACTATTTACTGCCGATATTAATACTTCTCGTTATATGTCAATATATATAGATAAATCATTACGCATGCAGGCAGGTCCCGTTAATTAAGGATAGCGAAACGACGGTCGTCTCGGTCCATTCGAATAGCGACTATTAATTAGCAAGTTACTCACGGAGTGTGCATGTCCCCGAACATATCGCCGCGGCTCGTATAAACGCGTCGAATAAGGTCGACGGACCGCGCGGCAACCGTGATGCTGCCCGCTCGCCCGCGACTAAACGACTAAAAAATTCAGACGGCAATATGGCGGTATTTGCAACGTCGCGACGCGAATCGGTTACGGCTCGCGCGAGCCGTAATTTCGAGTCGCCGAGCGCCAATCATTGCGTCGCGTTGAATTTTGCGGGGCAAATTAGCGCGCGGAGCGGGATATTTTCACTATTTACTCCCGATGTTAATCCTTATCGCCATATACGATAATGTCTATAAATCATTACGCCGATAAATCATTACGCCCGCATGTACATATATTCCGCGTTCATTAAGGATTGCGCGAAACGACAATCGCGTCCCGGTCCATTCGACGCTAATTAACTGATTACTCGTGGGACGTGCACTCGAGTATGCATATCGGGCACACACGCGACAAATATAAATAATATGAATATTAATGCGGCTCATTGGAGCACAATTACCGTGCGACATGGAGTGAAGTGTATACTTGCACTTTTCCCGCGCGTTTCCCGCTCGAGGCAAGAAGAACAGAAAATTTCGAAAAAGTATAGAGGGCACACTCGGATTTTACTGCGAATCGAAATCGAAAAAATCGATGCGCGATTAACTTCATTAATGTCCCAGTGAGAAATGATTAATCAAATCGATGTCGAATTGACATCGATTCGATGTTTTTTCAAACATCATTTCTCACTGGGGTCGGTTCGCTTACGCCTACATTAATGAAAAATGAAATGAGAAAATCGCAAAGTCATTGCACTTGTTTCGAATCATAACCAAAATAATTTTCGATGAATTTCAGTCCTCAATGTCATGAATGCGCGAAAAATTATGCCACGTTCCTAATATTACGGATAAAGACAGAAATTATTTTCGATAATGAAACGAAAATTCAACTTTTGGCGATCTATCAAAATTTCATATTAATAAAATGATGGAGAAATACAATTCCGGAATTTCATATTTTCGATTGCCTCTGCATTTATGAAGTGCCCTTGCACATAAAATTCATTTCTGAACTACAAAAGAATTAAAATTAATTACACGATACCTAATTTTTTATTTCGCTAATAAAGAAATTAGAAATTAATTATCAGGTGCATATATTTGGTATCATAATTGATAGATTTCGATCTACTTCGATACTATAAACTTGTAAAAAATTATACCACGTTATTATTATTACAAATAATATAAAGACTATAAACTATAAACTAAGTGATTACGGATGAGTATCACGTATCGTACTCATTTGATATCATAATCGGTATAATTTTGATTAATTTCGATTCTTGACATTATGAATACGCGAAAATTGTGTCATGTTTCCGTTATCACGGATAAAGATAGAGGATTATTATCGATTACAGATCGATAGCTCAACTTGTGCGAACGCTAGGCATAAAGAAACATTTTAGATCTGCAACGTACAAAAAGGCGACAAAAAGAATCGCTCGAAAAATTCCGAAACAAATAAATGAAAATCAGATTATAAAGAGAGTAGACACAAGGTATTCTCTCCAACCTACGAGTGGTGACCGAACGGTGACCGTCCGGTTGCGGAGGCGATACTGAAAATGTAAACACATCGACTAGTCTCGAGCAGGAGACAAAAAAGGTAAACAAACGGCCCGGCCAACATTTCGCTCGCGAGCTGACCGCTTTCATTTCACCTCTCCGTCGTCTCGAAGAGCGAGACGGAGAGCAAACAAAAAAAAGAATAGACGATTAGAAAGGAGAAGGGAAAGACGATGGAGAGGTGGAAGCTAGGGATGGGCGTTATCGTGTCGATTATTTTGACATCGATTATTTTTCTTTTACAGAATCGATTATTCAACGATGTTTTCTCAACTCGATTATTCCCTAAACAAGTTTTTTTTGTTCGATGTCATTAGAATCGTCACTAGCATTCGCGAACTAGTATCGAACGTTCGGACGTGGCTCCACGTGGTTCGTCTCAGGAAATTTTAGAAGATTGCTGATGCAACCAACCATTCCCTTCCCTGATGACAAAGAAATATACATTTAAATCCTTTTTTTTAAATAAATTAANATTTTCTTTTTACTACAACTCACTTTTGAGCCTTTCGCCTTTCTTTCTTTAATCNTCGCGNCAATCTGTCTTTGATTGCGTCAGATAATAAACAAAACAATTCTATGGAATTTCCTATTCCGTAGCATCCAAGAACTTTACATGTGGAGTCAACTTCTATCGAAACAACTCTGCCGTTTGCGGTTCTTAATATGCTTCCAACTTTTTCACATTTTATAGGATATTTCTGTAAAAAATGTGCTTATAATTAGATGTTATTACTTAAAAAATAATTATATAAAGATGCTTCATAAATGTATACAAATATAAATGCATACCATATCTGTATCCACACTTTCCTCATTTTCTTTATAGGTATCTGTACCAATAGCAATATCCAATTCAATATTCTTGTTATCGGCGTTTGGTGACCTTCGGCAACACTCATCAGCCGCGCTCGGCAGCGGTAGGTGGCTCGGCACGTCACACGGCTCGCGTATTCTTCGGCGGCGCTCGGCAGCGGCAGGCGGCTTGGCGGAAACTGTTCTTGTAAGAAAGCAGCTATACATATCATAAAATATTTCTTTATTTGTGCTGTACATTTTCAAATTTCGAATATTTCGATTACAATTTCAGATCACAGTATATACAATAATAAAATAGTGTGTCTCTTTACAATTGTAATCTTATGTACAATTCGTGCTAAATACGTAATTTATATCGGGACGGACCCTCGAAAAGACGGCTATTCTTCGCGATTAAATTTTAAGAAAATAATTGAATATCGCTCGTATCTCTTCTAATAAAAACTCAATGTTTTTGTTAATATGGCAGATGACATTTTAGCGCAAAAGAATGTTACATATATGTGTATGAGACACTCTGGTTCTGGTTCGAAATTTCTGTCCGCGGGTGAGTGTCGGCATGCGCTTTCGTCAGTTTACATTACTACAAAAACTCAAATTAATCGATTAATATCGATGTTTTTTCAATTTTATCAATTGTAAGACATCGATATATTTTGTGATCGATTTTTTAACGATCNATTATTTTTTTCAACATCGCCCATCCCTAGTGGAAGCATCTAGCATCGTAAATAGCGTTGGACAGGCCTAGAATTTACAAGATTAGCTGAAAAAGAAAGTTCGTTCCGCGAGACGAGCCTTCCGTCATTTTATGACAATTATTAAAATACATTTTGTTTCTCTTTATTTTTATAGCTAAACCTCCTTGTGCATTTTTATTTTTCTTCTTTCTCTGCTTGATTAATTTTATGTCTATGTATTTTATATCAAAAATACACAATGTAGCTACAAAGAAGAAAAAGAAATGGACCCTCGCCCCAATGAAACAGTGAACAGTACATGAAATCCACGTTATCGCTATGTGTATCAGCATTGTGAAACCCACGTGGATATTCGAGTGGACATCCGCTCAAGAACGGTACTAGAATCCACGTGGATGCCATCATCGATTTGCCGTAGAAACGAGAAAATTTCACGAACTTTGAAAACATATCCTCGTAGTATCCACGTCAATTCTTGTTTTATATTCGAGTCTTTTTATACTATATACATGCAAGTTCTAAATTTAAAATAAAGAAAGATTGTAATGGAAAAATGGATAGTTTTTATAAAATATTAATTTGCTGCAAAAGTGTAAAATAAAATATGAAAAACATGTTTATTATAAATGATGTCGTATAAGACATTACTTGACAATCTACATGATGTCTTTTAGATTCTATAAGCAACAATCCCAATAAAATAGTACATGAAATGTGTCGACTCCACGTAATTTACGTTGATTACGTGGATACAGATTTTTCCACAAAATTATCCACGTAGCTGCAACGGTTCTTTTTCATCACTCTGCCAATGTAAATATTTCTCAATAGATATATCCACAGGGAATTCACATTGATATTTCGAGGATAAAAGATATATAGTAATAAAAAAGGAACATTATATTTACATGGACAATTAACATGGCAAAAGTAACATAACTGTATTATTGGGACAGTTGTTCTACACATTATTTCCAATAAATTCATCGAATCAATTGCCGGAGTATATGAGATAGCAAGCTCTTGTCCTTCTGTTTTATTATCTTTCATTTGTTTTTCACACGGTTTATCAAAACGTGCAAACCGGATGATTATAAAACGCTTCTGTAATCTTGCGATCATTGAAACAATCAACGAAACTCTATCATTTTATATGCGAACGACATTACGCTAATAAAATCTCATTTGCATTTGCATTACGTGATATGACGATGGTGCGCATAAATCCGGGCATGTGCGTGAAACACGAAACCGACATTATATTAATCACAAAACAGTCGTAAAATATTAGGTATCAAATAGGAACGAGAGACGTAAGTATAATAGACAAGTAATCTAAAAGGATAGAAAAATATCGGGCTGTCAAAAGGAAATAGAAACGAAGAAATAATCAAGTTTCAGTATAATTTCAACTAAACTTCGATTAATCAAATCGATTATTAACTTGTCGAATAATTCCTGTAATATTTTATTGTCACAAACAGAAATCTTAAAGTTTTGCTGACGCCTGAAAAAAAAAAAGATTATCTTCGCATTTGATAAATTATTAAAAATTTTGCTGTACATAATTCAGCCAATTGAATTGTAATCAATGGATTAAAAGTTAATACGAGGTCAGAATAATTCTCAGCTGCAAAAACAAATCAAGGAAGATTCATCGTTTCATCAAGTTCTCTCTTTTACAAAGAAAACATTAGCATACAAGCAACCGTCTTCAAAGTCGCCATTCGTCTCACACGTGCGTCATCTCTTGACGTGATATTTCATGTTGCACGCGAGAATCGCATCGCTAACGCCATCTCTCGCCGCGCTCCCAGTAGCCGCTCGCGGGCGGGACGGTGAACACCCTTTCCGACACTTCCGTCTCCGACTCCGGCGACTCCGGCGCTGTGCCGCGGCCGTCGTGGTACTCCGTACTCGTGCCGTTCGTCGTCGTTGTCATCAGGGGAGAGGGCCATTGGCAGCACTGACGATGCTCCTTTCCAGATGGTATCTCCGGATTCTCCGGTGACTAATACGCGACTAGCGTGCATACCACGGTGAGGAGGAGCATTTTAAACGGCCCGTTTCGCAGCCTGTGAAATGTGCATTCCCTGAGTCGCGGTAAGTGGCCGAGACGCATGGAATGCGGTTCTTTCCCATTCTTTCTCTCGCGCACGCTTTCTCTCTTTCTCAGTTTGCTCCGCTGTCGTCGCCTCTCGCGATTGTTTACCGCGCGAGGCAACGCCGACTCTCGTCGCCAATCACCCTTTCTTTCTCTCTCTCTCTCTCTCTTTCGACTCGAGGATACCCTCTGATACCCTCGTCGAGAGATATCTTCTCGCGCGGCCACGATCGCGCGTCCGTCCGCACGGCCACGAAATCGTAGGGCGACCTGCCGCTTATTTATATCGCTCCCCCTTTCTCTTTCTTTCTGTCGTCGAAAAAAAGTTTGCGTCAACTCCGCGGAACTTTGGCTGGAGAATGATCTATCAGTGAGGTGAACGGCGCGCGCCTGGCTCCGTTAAGCACATGTAGTAATTGCCAGTGACTAATGCCCAGCGATTATGTGATTGCGTTGAGCAGGAGACGGCACTAGGCTATCGCTTAATAAGCTAAACAGCTTGAAGACTATTACTGCTGAATGCTCGTCTCTCATTAGTCGTGTTGCCTTGTACGTTGCACGATGCATTTTCCTTGATAAGCTAATCTCTGATATATTGTAAAAACTAGCGTTTTCTGGATGAAGGTAGGAAACAAAAGATACAAGTAACGCAAGAAATGGTTGCAAAACTGCTTTTTCTGAGCAACGCGATAATTGTCAATTAGAGCTTTTGCTGCTGTATTGTATTTGAAAAAATATATTTTGAAGATGAGTTAAATTTAATCTATAACATTTGTTTTTGTTTTAATTTAATGGTAATTAAATGGATTTAATCTTAATGAATAATAAAAGATAAAAAAACTTGCATAAAATCTTGAGAAAAATGTAATCAATTATACATTATCTATTTTTATTTTGTACAATTTTTCTAGCTTTAAATTAAATTTTACATCTGCTTATAATGTTGCAATATTCAATACTTATAACTTTACTTTCTGTTATTTCAAAGCATCAAAAATTTATTACATTACTGATAAATTAAACTGTTTATATAAAGAGTGTGGCATTCTTTTTTAATAACAAATTGACAGAATTAGTTGTGCTTAGCAAGTCTTCATTTTAATATTGAGCATACATCTCGATAAACATAAATATAATGTTTTCAAAATTTATATCGCTTTATCTTATCTTTCTGATAAGATTTCTGCGAAAAATGAATTTCTTTGATAAGATTTCCTAATTTCCTAAAAGTCTTCGAGAAGAGATTAGATTGATAAACAAATATACATATATACATATATATATATATAT
>JAJVSH010000021.1:2113139-2125391 GCA_021460005.1 Tetramorium alpestre | reverse complement strand
ATATATTAGTTCGTATACGATGTCAAGAAAACGTAAAATATATCGTTGACTTAAGCTTACAATCATTAATTTTGCAATTTATCAAAGAAACATTAGCCATTTGTCATGACCACGATAGGAAAATTCTGTACATATAATTACAGTAATCATATTTCATTTTTCATTTATTTTCCTCGAATGTAACGTTGAGATTGCGTAATTTTTGTTATTCATTATCCAGCATTTGAACGATATTGATATTTTTACTACTAATATATATAAACAATTTCGAGATTTAACAAGCACAAACGGCATCATGTCGTGGACAATGCACTTGTGTGCTCTTTTGCTACTTGCGAGCATTTCCTTTGCTCAACATAATCATCACAATCACAATCACCATCACCATAATCATCACCGTCGTTGTGAGATTCAAAATAAGTCATGGTGGAATAACACCGTTTTCTATCAGATTTATCCAAGAAGTTTGTATGACTCGGACGCCGATGGTATAGGCGACTTGAAGGGTAATATATTAAAGAATTACGAAATGCAAACAAATTAATATAATATTACAATTTCTATATTAATTGTGACATAATTTTATACAATTAATCCGAAAACAGATGTTATCTGAAAATTTTATGGCCATCCTAGTCAAGTATACATAATATATTTAAAGCTGTGTGTTTTTTTTTTAACATTGCCAGGGATAACTGCAAAGTTGGACTATATCGCGGAAAGCGGCATCAATGCGATCTGGTTGTCGCCCATATATCCAAGTCCCATGGTCGATTTCGGATATGATATATCCGATTTCGTTAACGTCGATCCATCCTTTGGCACACTGAAGGACTTCAAAATTCTCTTAGCGCGCGCTAAAGAACTCGGGTTAAAAGTGCGACAGCTTGCTGATACCGCGCACATTCATAAATAAATTTCTGATATTACGATTATATCTAAATCAAAGACATATAATCAAAGACATTATTTCTCTGTTTATGTTATTTTTAAAAATCTTGTTATTTCTTATTTTTTATTGCTACTTCAGAGTTACTTTATAATTTCATTCTTATAGGTGGTCCTCGATCTTGTACCGAATCACACATCTGACAAGCACGTATGGTTTCAAATGGCTCTTCAAGGTGATAAGAAGTATAAGGATTATTATGTATGGGCAGATGGAAAAAATAATGACGGCGTAACGCCACCCAACAATTGGCTAAGTGTATTTAGTGATTCCGCATGGAATTATTCCAAAGAACTGAATCAGTGGTACCTTCATCAATTCGAATATAGACAGCCTGATTTGAATTTCCGAAATCCTGATGTACGAAATGAGATGATGGTAAGTAACCAAAAAAAAATTTAATTTTGTCTAAGGTATTGCACTTTTGGAAGACTTCTATAACACGAAAGATTTAAATAATAATTTATAGTTTTAATAAATCACACTAATACATCTTACCAACGTTACTAATATAATTAAATAAATTTTATCATTTCTGTTAATAGAAATGTTTAATATAATTTTATTATTAGATCTACTCTTTATTCTCCATTTTCTTTCGATTATATAAAAACAATAAAAGAAATAATTGTATATTTTACTGTAAGATTTTGTTGATTTTACTTTTAGTTTGTGTAACACCATTTTTTTAATTGTTAAACTTATTGTATTATTTAATTTAATTTAATTAAAAATCTAATTATCTCAAGATACGTATAGAAATATCAGAGAAATACAATAAATTTGTAATTATAAATTAAACTTGAAATTAAATTCGTGCTAATTATATAATTAGAAGAATTTATTCAAAGAAATTGATAAAGAACTTTAAGTACAGAACAAAGCTTATATTCGTGTATTTTTAAAAGATTGCAAAATTACTTAATTTGTGCACATTGAAACTATTATTATAATAACTTCCACGTGCCTGTGGAAATACTCCACGACATATTCCACGTAGTAAAGTAAAATACCTGAGAATGCATTTATTCTTATTATATTCTTATACTAGTTTTATTATTAGCATTTTATATTAATTTTTTTTTTTTCATTGATTATAGAACGTCTTGAAATTTTGGTTCGATCTGGGTATAGACGGATTCCGCGTTGATTCCGCTCCATTTATGTATGAAGATATACTATTACGAGATGAACCTAGAAGTAACGCGCAAGGCGCCGCGCCGCGAGATTATTCGTATTTGAAGCATATCTATACTGTAGATTTAATCGACACATATGAACTGTTTGGATCATGGCGAAAATACGCGGATTCGTATGCTTGTGAACGTAATCAGGATCAGAAGGTATGTAAAGTGATTTTCTGTTTTCTTGTATTAAATCCATGCATTATCTTCTATCGTCTATCTCGTGCCCGATACAAAATATGTTTTTTCTGATTTAGATGATGGTGATGGAAGCGTACACCGATTTCAAGCATACTATGGAATATTACGATTATGATGTGTTGCCTTTTAACTTTATGTTCATTATAAATTTGAAAGCACAATCATCCGCCGAAGATTTTAAACGAGAAATGGATTCTTGGATGAATGCAATGCCACGTGAAGGAGTCGCTAATTGGGTGGTATGTATAAGTCGATATAAAGTTAATTAATATCCTGATAAGAATATTACAAATAAATTGGCCCTTTCTTTACGAAACTTAGCAAGATATATATTTCAATTAATTTTTATATAAATGGCTACGTGTGTTTTGTATTATTTGTACAGTTGAATATATCATATATATTGTATTATATTTTTAAACTAAATAAAAAATAAAAGCTTCTGTAACAGTATAATAAAAAAATAATCTCATACTTACAAAACATTAAACTGAATTTTATTTAAACGTATATAGTTGGCAATTTAGAACTTCTCATTTTAAAACTTTAATAAAATAGATCCAAATTACAAGTTATTGTAACTTATTACGTTTTTGACTGTATAAGGATCTAAGTTATCGCACTAAATAAGAATATTTGAAAAATTGTGAAAGATTATTAAAAAATCTGTAATGAGCAAAATCTGTCTCGCATTACATTAAAATAAAAGAACAGTCTTTTTTTCCTAGGAGTATAATAAATATTAAAATTAAATATAAATGTTTTTCAGTTGGGAAATCACGATAATGCACGCGTTGGCTCTCGTTATCCAGGTAAGACGGACCAAATGAACATGTTGTCTATGATTATGCCGGGTTTGGCGGTGACGTATAACGGTGATGAAATCGGCATGGTGGACAAGAGAGATATATCCTGGAAAGACACGCAGGATCCGCAGGGATGCAACGCTGGTGAAGAGGCATACCGGAATGTATCTCGCGATCCTGAACGCACGCCATTCCAATGGGACGCGACGAAGAACGCAGGTAAAGGACAAATTTATGTTTTCTTAATGTGTTTAGTAAAATTGAATAATACATATTTTTCTAAAATTCACCATCTAATTTTTTTTTCGCTACGTCAGGTTTTAGTACGGCAGACTCGACGTGGCTTCCGGTGAATGAAAACTACAACAAGGTGAATCTGGCGAAGCAAAAGGCAGCCAAAAAATCGCACTACAAGATTTACCAGACTTTAGCCCACATGCACCGTACGGAACCGGCGCTTACCGAAGGAAGTTATAAATCATTCACGTCAAACAATAACAACGTTTTGGGTGTAATCCGAAATAATGGTTGCCGCGTCGTGGTGCTTCTGATTAACTTTAACGAAAATGAAGAACAATTTGTCGATCTGACACAAGAACAAGAAGATCTTCCTTCGAGACTGTTGGTTAAAGTCTCTAGTTTGGATTCTAGAGTAAAGGAAGGGTAAGATTTATCTATTTTCTAAAACTGTTTACCTATATAAATAACTGCTTAATATTAACATCTTAATATTAATAGTAGAGCTTCCCATTTAATAATTTAATTAACTTGTTAAAAAATTCTACCAATGTTAGTTGCAATTTTATTAATTATTTCTTGATAAAATAATAATTTTTTTCGATTATGTCTTACCGCATGCTAATTGCAGAAACATTTAGATAATTTTAATAGTAAAAATAAATAATAGATTCTTATTTTTTAATTAATTGTTTTTGTACATAGAAGCAAATATGTGCTACAAAAAATGCAATTATTCAAATAATGTTTTTTAAAGAAATTATATTTTTTAAAGAATTTATTATTAGAAATATATTATTTGATAGTACATTTTTATTTTTAGAGAAAAAAGAGAGATTTTTTTATAGATAATATAGATTTAACATAATAATTAATATTCGATGTTATAATTTACATTTCATTTTTTTTGTATTTAGGAAAATAGTTAATGTGAAAAACGTATCTCTACCTGCCAAAGCTGCTGTAGTATACACGACCGTATAAATATATTATTTCCAAAATGTATTATTTTTTTGTACGAAACTTAATTGCACTTGTGAGTTGTAATTTTTCTTGCAATAAAAAGAAATAAATGCATATAAACTTTATGTTTATTACCAATAATAACGTGAAAATATATTTAGGAAATTAATATTATTTTGTTTAAAACTTTGTTTTATTTTGCAACTTTTGACTTGTATTTTTCTAATAAAAAAGCTATAATTCCTGAATCATGGAATTATTTTCTCGAACTCTATAAGACTCAGATGTCAAATTTCACGAATAGAAAATTAATATTTTATGTTTAATATGTTAATATTTGTGAAAGGGATATTTCCAGTAAATTACCAATAAATAAATAAATGATATAATATATATAATATAATATATATCACATGATATGATAATATCGATATTTTAAAATGACAATGTATAAAAAAAGAATAAACATGTCTGCTAAAGTTGTTCATGTTCTTATTACAAAACCTAATCGAAATATTCTTATTATATTACTTAGAAACATACTTTGAATTATAATATTATTTGTAGTCTTTCATTACTAGCTTTTTTAAATAAATAAATTTAATAGCAGACTTGTTGCAGTTATAGTTACAATATAATTCTAAGTATATGTATAAATACTGAGATAAATTTTATTGATAACTTATTTTGTATCCTTTCTATAGTAATATGAGTAGTAGTAGTAAGAAGTAAAAAATAAATATTTTTTTAAGTTACAAATATTTCCTAAATGTTTACATATCATGTATTTTTCTATTAATTCCTCAAGAAGAGTTGCTATAATTTTCTATAATAGCTATAATTAATTGTAACATTAAGTAATTAAGAAATGGCGCACAAAAATATGTGTGCAAAAATTCTGTAAAAGAAAAAAATGGTAAATGATACACTGTCTAGTTTGTTCATACTTGTACCTACAAGAATTTCTTGATTAAATCTTAAAAAATATCTTATATGTTCTATAATTTATTTATTGCCACGTAATTCTCTCAACAATATTTAAAGAATAATTTTAATATTTTATTTTTAAAAAATTATAAATAGAAATAATAAAAAATTAATTTAAATAAATAACTTTGTATACTAAGTTATGAAAGTAAAAGTTTATATACATATATAATATGAACAATAATCCATAACTTTTCTAAGAAATTAAATGTTAATTATCAAATTATATGATATCAAATATTACATATTACATATCAAATTATATAATTGTAATTAAATATTAATTATCAAATTATATAAATGTAATATTGTAAAATTACATAATTCATACACTTTGAAACTTTTGACATATTTCCACTTACGAGTGGAAATATTCCACGATTTATTTACATAGTAAAGATTACGTAGTAAAATCTAATGTATGAGAATATGTCTTGGTAAACACAATTTGTTCTCATGTTATTGCCGGATGACTCAACAATAACATTATTAATATGAACGTTAATAGAGACATGTTTCGTACTAATTCAATACAAATCATCAATCTGGCATCATTATTAAATTCTTGCACGTTGCGATGCACTTCCAACGGCATATATTAGTTTCTTATCTAATACGGGGAAACACGTTATATGTCGTTGATTTAAGCCTACAGTTATTAATTTTGCAATTTGTCAAACAAACATTAGACATTTATTACAGCTATTATCACAATGAAAAAATTCTATACGTAATTACGTAATTATAAGATTATGTTTACACGGTTTGATTTATGTTGAAGTTATGACATTGATGTTATACTACTACTACTACTACAACTAATATCTTAAAGTCATTTAGTAAAGAAACTTAGGATCACTTAATTGACGTAACGGATGTGTAAACAAACGCAGTGTAATGAAAACGATAATACTAACTATAAAAATTAAACATTTTAACTCCATTGTTTTATAGAGTTGGTTATTTAATTTTCAGTGTATAAAAGGCAACGAAAATAAAACAAAATTTTATTTATTAACTTATTTACATACCATTTTTTTTACATTCAGACTACAACCATATCACAAACAAGCATTTAATTTTTTTCGTATTTTATTTTTATGTTGGTACTAACGGAAATTTTTGAGTTACTTCACTCAAAAATTGTTACGTTAATTAATCTTAATGGGAATAAGAAACGTCACGTTTAAACGCAAATCTTTAAATAGAAGTTAACATTTGCGTAAGTCGAATTTAGAAATTTACTGTGTAAACGTAGTTAGTATTATAGCATTATTTCTATTTTTCGAACGTGGAGAGAGAGAGAGAGAGAGAGAGAGAGAGAAATGGTGTCCTTTGTTAAGCAAAATTGATATTAGAAACAATATTGATTGTTTTTCCTATTATATAAACAATTTTCAGATTCAATAAGAACAAATGATATCATGTTTTAGGCGATCATTAATTTTACAATATGTCAAAACATTTAGCCATTTATTAGAACTATTATCACGATGGTGATAAATCTATACGTAGTAACATTAATCATAGCTTGCATATGTAATTATTTTCTTTGAATGCAATGCGTGTTAATATATTTTTTGAAATAATTAGAACGATATCGTTTCTTTTACCCGATATATAAAAATCATTTTAGGATTTAACAAACGCAAACGGCATCATGTCGTGGACAGCGCACTTGTGTGTTCTTTTGCTACTTGCGAGCATTTCCTTTGCTCATCATAATCATCACAATCACAATCACCAGCGCTGTGAGATTAAAAATAAGTCATGGTGGAATAACACAGTTTTCTATCAAATTTATCCGAGAAGTTTGTATGACTCGGACGCCGATGGCATAGGCGATTTGAAGGGTAAGCATATGTGCCTACTATGATTTGTTGTTATATCCTACATAATAAGGAACAATGAAATGCTATATTTATATTATATTACTATTTATATATTAATTGTGATGATACATATAATTAATCTGAAAACGATTGTTCTTTGAAAATTTTATGGTAATCAAACATACGTAACATCGACAATATTTAAAACTGTGTTCTTTTAACATTATCAGGGATAACGTCAAAGTTGGACTATATCGTGGAGACTGGTATCAGTGCGATCTGGTTATCACCCATATATCCGAGTCCCATGGTCGATTTCGGATATGATATATCCGATTTCGTTAACGTCGATCCATCCTTTGGCACACTGGAAGACTTCAAAATGCTCGTAGCGCGCGCTAAAAAACTCGGGTTAAAAGTGCGATAGTTTGCCGATATCATGCACATTCATGAATAAATTTCTCACAATTGTTACGATTATAACTAAATCTAAAGTATATAAATTTATCTCTCTGTTTATGTTATATTTAAAAAATCTTGTTATTTCTTATTTTTTATTGCTACTTCAGAGTTACTTTATAATTTCATTCTTATAGGTAGTCCTCGATCTTGTACCGAATCACACATCTGACAAGCACGTATGGTTTCAAATGGCTCTTCAAGGTGATAAGAAGTATAAGGAGTATTTTGTATGGGCAGATGGAAAAAATAATGACGGCGTAACGCCACCCAACAATTGGATAAGTGTATTTAGTGATTCCGCGTGGACTTATGTCAGCTCGCGCAAACAGTGGTATCTTCATCAATTCGAACGTAGACAGCCTGATTTGAATTTTCGTAATTCTGATGTACAAAATGAGATGATAGTAAGTATCAGAAAAATATTGAATGTTTTTCTAAGATATTACACTTTTGAAAGATTTCTATAACATAAAAACTTGGATAATAATTTACAGCTTACCTCTTTATAGCCCCTTATATCGGTTTACTTCAAAATATATATTTTACATAAAAATGCAATAGATTGTATAATTTGTACACTCGACTAATGTTTTATGTTTAAATTTATAACTAGAAAAGTACATTCAAAAAGATTAATAAAGTACGTAAAGTTGATTGCGGAATTAAATTTATATGCGATATATATATTCTTATTATATTTTTACAATAGAGACTTATTCTTAAAATTTTTGATTAATTATAGAATGTCTTGAAATTTTGGCTGGACTTGGGAGTAGATGGATTCCGCGTTGATTCCTCCGCATTTATTTATGAAGACTCAGAATTACGGGATGAACCCAGAAGTTACGAAAAAGATGCCACGTCGCGAGATTACACGTATTTAGATCATATTTATACTTTGAATTTAGATGAAGGCTATGAGCTGTTTGGAACGTGGCGGAAATTCGTGGATTCGTATGCTTGTGAACATAAGCAGGATCAAAAGGTACATGGAACGATTCTCTGTCTTCTTGTAAATTAAATTAAATTCGTCTATTATCTATGTTTCGTCAATCTTCGTGCACGAAGTGAACTGTGTCTTTTTTCATTTAGATGATAGTGATGGAGGCGTACACCGATTTGGATCATACTATAAAGTATTACAATAAAGGCTTGTTACCCTTTAATTTCAAGTGTATTAGAAATTTGACCTCTCAATCGTCCGCCCTAGATTTTCAACGAGAAATAGATTCTTGGATGAATGCAATGCCAAGTGGTGAAGTCGCTAATTGGGTGGTACGTATTCGTATAAAATTATTATTATCTTGAGAAAAACATCACAAATAAATTGCCTACTTCTTTTAATGAGTTCAGCAAAATGTATAAGTTATTCAAAATTAATTGTGATGTAAATTATGATATACATATATTCTGCTTTATTTGTCAAACTAAATGTGAGTTATACTATATTTTTAAATAAAAGTATATACTCTTTAAAAAGTGAATAAAAAACTAATCATTGAAAGAAGTTTTTATTTAAATACCCATATGGTAGTTGGCAAAAATAAACTTTATTATTTTAACATTTTAATACAAAAGATCTAAATTTAAAGTTATTTTAACTTGCTATTTTTTTTTTTTTTTATTATGAAGAACTGTATAAGGATTTTTGTAAGATCTTCAAATTGCTGAAGAATCTGTAACAGCAGATTTGCATTGTATAAAAATAAAAGATCAATTATATACGTTTTCCGTAAGCAGAGTTAATATTTAATATTAAACTTTTTTTTCAGTTGGGAAATCATGATAATCCGCGTGTTGCCTCTCGTTTCCCCGGCAAATCGGATCACATGACTATGTTGTCTATGATTTTGCCGGGTATAGCGGTGACATATAACGGAGATGAAATCGGCATGGTGGATAAGAGAGATATATCTTGGGAAAACACGCAGGATCCTCAAGCGTGTAACGCGGGTCAAGAGCAGTACCAGTATATATCCCGCGATCCTGAGCGCACGCCATTCCAGTGGGACGCGACAAAGAACGCAGGTAAAGGAAATTTATGTTCTCTTAATGTGTTTGGTTTGGTTTGGTAAAAATGAACAATAAATTTTTCTTTAATTTAATTGTTTAATTTTTTTTTTCCGCTACGTCAGGTTTTAGTACGGCAAACTCGACGTGGCTTCCGGTTAATCAGAACTACAAGAAGTTGAATCTGGCGAAACAAAAGGCAGCCAGTAAGTCGCACTACAAAATTTACAAGACTTTAGCCTACATGCACCGTACGGAACCGGCGCTTACCGAAGGAAGTTACAAATCATTCACGACAAACAATAACAATGTTTTATGTATAATCCGAAATACCGGTGGCCGCTTCGTGGTGCTTTTAATTAATTTCAACGACCATAAAAAACA
This sequence comes from Tetramorium alpestre, assembly GCA_021460005.1. Lineage (NCBI taxonomy): Eukaryota > Metazoa > Arthropoda > Insecta > Hymenoptera > Formicidae > Tetramorium > Tetramorium alpestre. The sequence continues at coordinate 2,115,376 of JAJVSH010000021.1, read as the reverse complement.
AATTGTTGATTTGTCACAAAAAGGTCTTCCTTCGAAACTGATAGTCAAAGTCTCTAGTATGGATTCTAAAGTGGAAGAAGGGTAAGAATATTTTTCAAAATAAATAATTAATTAATAGTAAAACTTTTTATTTAATGATCATAATTATTTCAAGACGTTCTACCAATATCAGAATTTTATTGTCGTCCTTAATTTTTTCGAATTTTTATATCTAATTAAATATATAATTGCGAAAACGTTTATTTTTAATAGTAAAAGTAAATAGTAAGTTATTGTTTTTTTTTAAATTAATTTTTGTGTATGTACATATCAAACATAATATATGTCACAAAAATTTAATTATTCAAATAATTATCGTAAAGAAATTTCATTTATTTTTCAAAGAAGTTCTTAGGAGAAATATATTATTTTTAAGTGTGTCATAAGAGGGAAGGTACATTCTATATATATTTAATATAATAATTCAGATTCTATTTTTTTGTGTTTAGGAAACGAGTTGATGTGAGGAAAATATCTCTACGTAAGAAAGCTGCTGTAGTATACACGTCTATATAAATACATTATTTTCAAAATATCTATGTTTACTTAGAAAAGTTTTTAGTTGTGCTTCTAAATTGTAATCTTTATTTAATTGCAATAAAATAAAATAAAAGTAAAGAAGTGAAATGAATTTTATTGACTATGGCCATTTTTGTAATAAAATTATTTCATTCAAATTTTCATTTTTGTCATACTTGTATAAAAATTATTTTTTATCTAATTATCCCTATCTAATTACCCTATCGCGATTTTTTTTAGAAAAAAAATTAAAAGATTTGTAGAGAAAACCGTTTTTTCATCAGCGCGTACACTTGGCGCTTTTTCTTAATCTTTTTTTTAAAAAAGGTAAATTTTTAACAACATCATCTCATTGTATATGAGTGAATTAATTTTGTCGGATAATTTATTGTTAGCTGGTACTGTTAGCATGGTATCGACTGCCAGTATGTATACGGTGGCAAATTTCTCCACGACCGGAATTAAATCAACGTGCCGGTAAATCGAGACGTACTGTATTGATCGCGATAAACGCATGCGCCTTTATTAATTCGATCGTATACTGGAGGGGTAATGCAACGTTACGTGCCAATGGGCCCCGAGGTAGCTGCAAAGCTCGTGATAGTGCAAGTCCATAGTAGTATGTCAAGAGCAGTGTTGCACGTGTTTGTGCGAACATTCGGCGAAGGTGACAGTGATTGTTCTTTCCCGAGCTTCATTCCTGCACGGTATTTAACTCGAAGACTATATCGAAAATAATTCGATATCGAAAATATAATTCGATTTATTCGACTCGCAATATGCTCCAAGAGATGCATCGACTTGTTTTATTTTTTTATCCAGTTATAATGTTTCTTATAATAATTTTTCAAAGGTGCTCTATAGGAATTTGAAATCTAGTATTAGGATACTTTTTACTTTGATTTAACCTAATTTACAGAATGATGATAGAATGTGATTTGTTTTCACAGCTGTGCTTGCGTCACACTTGTAAATTGTCTGTCATTATCTGTCCTTTACTGTTTTCCACTTAATATTATTTTATTTTTAATTCTTTTAAGGAATATTTATAAAAATTTAGAATTGTAATCCTTTATTGAATGTCAAATTAACTAATATCTTACTTTTATAGTAATTTTTTTCGAATATATAATTATATTTAAAGCTTTTGATCTGTATACATTTTATAATTTTATTGTAGGAAAATGGCTAACGTGATAAAACGATATATTGTATGTTTTAAATTTTAACACAGTTTACGCAACTTATGATCTTATAATTTTATATCGGTATTTCATTAACTATTTTGAATATTTTTAATTAATAGCTTTATATATTAAATTAAATAACGTTAATTGTTCTTGTTTTGTAATATATTTTATATGCCTGATATATATTTACGATTTACACAAATGTGCAATATGCGAAATCATGTTTTGCTGATAAGACAAAATTGATAATGTGTGACACGTTAAAAAGTCAATAAGAAACATTTGTGTCACATGGTTTTTAATATATATTTTTTGTTAATTCTTTCATCGATTGATTGCTATAACATTGGAATAATATTTCATTAAAAAGTAAAAATAATGATTGATTAGCGCTTCATATTATTTGATAGTTATTAATATTGAAGCATTTGTCGATTTAATTTGTATATCAGTGTCTATTATATATAGTCTAGCAATAGTTGTTAATTA
>JAJVSH010000021.1:2092430-2103229 GCA_021460005.1 Tetramorium alpestre | reverse complement strand
ATTGTCGTAACACTTATTGATTAGAAAATTCAAAGTTTAAATTATAATAAAAATATTGATCTCATTTTGATTTTTCAGAACAAGAGAAAATGCTGCGAGATAACATAGATCGAATGTTCGACGAGACCGAGCCATGGCGGTAGTTTAATTTGAGTGAAGAGTGAAGAGTAAAATCGATCTTGCAAATTATTTTAAAGAAACATTTCGTAATGTTTCTTCTTGATAATATTTCCGACGAAATCGAATTGTCTTCAAGCGCCGAGAAAGCGGAGAAGTCAATTATGGAAACAATCTTGTTAATACCGTTGATGTAAATCGACATTTGTTAAATTTTTCATATTCGACACGTCAATTCCTAACAATAAGATGCAAACACTGCACAGATTTCGCGCCTTAAATTGTGAAGAGTATGCTGAATCTTACATTTCTGACATGAAAAATTTTTATAAAACCGCGTTATAGAATTAATCTAATAACGCTTACGAAAATTAAGAAAAAAATTGAAATTTGAAAATTGAGGTTTGGCATAATTTTAAGTTTTAAAATAAAGTATTAAAACTTACATAATTAGCGATGATAAAGTTAAGAATAGAAATGACAATAAGGTAAAAATGGAACTGTATTATTGACAGTTCAATCGAGAAATTGAGGTTTGTTGAGTGTAATTTATTACATTGAGAAAAAATGAAAGAAGAAATGTTTTTAATATATATAGAAAATATATAATTCAATGTATACACAGATAATATTTGATACGTCAAAATTTATTTTATTAAATTCTCAAATAAAATTTACACAAATGTTTCGTAAGTAATTCTACTGTTAGATTTTGCGCGAAAAATCTAATTTTTTTCATTATTTAATGTTATTAGAAAAAATATAATAATTAGTTTTTATGTGTTGAAATCAAATTTTAATGTAAAGTTAAAGTTATTATATATTGTTTATAATTAAATTTACTGTCTTCACTCTAAAATTAATGACTAAAATTAATGTGACAAGAATGTGAATTATAGATAGGCACTACTTTATATTGCATCTTTCCTGGTAAATACACATAGAAATCTTAATGCGTTACATGCGTAATTTTGCGCTAGTAATTCCTGAGAGATTATAGTGCATTTTGTAAATGAGGGATGTAATGTTACAAACACAAGTAAAAGACAAGTGCTTTATTTCTTTATTGTTAAGCAGAGGTTTTTAGCAGATGTATTTCTTTTTAATAGTGAATGTCAGCATATATGTATACTGACTGATATTCGATAATTTGTGCATTCCGACGCCTTGTTATCACACACATCATGCAATGTAAATAATTTTTAGGGAAATGCTTGTACCTAAACACATATCATCAAATGCAAATTAAAATGCGCTCTATTTTATTTTACATATGTATATCTATACCTGCGAGATATATCCGCAAAGGAATAATAAACTCATAATATCTACTGAAGATAAATAAAGATAAATAAATTTCATTACCGCAGTTTAGAATCTTTAAATAATAAATTAATCATCCCTTCTCTTCTATATAGATATATTGTATATTAAAGTAAAAATATTCTAAAATTAAAGAAAAACAGTGTAAGAAAGCATCATATCATTATTATTTCAAGAAAATAAATTCATTTATTCTAAAATTTTGCAAAAAACTTTATGTAGAAAAATTATTATGTAAAATATTATTTAAAATTAATTGATTTATTTATGTTTTACATTATAATAATTTAAAAATTATTTTATACGTCTGCAAAATTTATATTTGTTTTCAGTAATTATATAAAAATTATTGTTTATATTATTTGTACGTTTAAAAACGGAAATGTTAAAAAATTATTTTGCTCATTATTATTTATTTATTTATTTTTTTTTCAAATCTTCGACGATCTTCATAAATTTTATTTAATCTTTTGGATACCTTTCGGATAACTTTTTTCCTTTTTCTTCTCTAAGCCTAAGCCATTAGAAGCATATGGTTTTAGAAAAGATGCTTTTAATGGTGGATGCTTAGGAACAAAGGATTTCTCTTTATTATTATCAACTTTTGTGGGACTTGTAAAATATTTGTTTTGAAAGCTTAAATCTGGACAGGGATTCCATCGGTCTTGAGAAGATAGATCACTTCGTTGCCAATCTAAAGTTTTTCGAAGTTCTTCTCGAGCTTTTATATACTTCTCAGATAATAAAAAAGGTTTATTGTCTCCTCCTGATAATAATTGTTTATTATTATTATTCACAACAGACTCGTTGGATGCTTCGCTAAACGGTTTAGATTTCTCAGAAAGTTTATCCAGAATTCTGTCATCCCTAATCATTTTGTTGGAAAAGTTATTTGAGACACTGCTCTTGGTAGATTTTAATCGTTTCAACTTATCGATATTCTGAATTTCGTTTCTAATATCTAAAATGTCGCATGTTTTGTTCGATGGTTGTGCGTAACTGAAATCATAATCAAATATGTTTCGCGGACTTCGAATGTTCTTCAAACTTGCTTCGATTATGTCAGCCAGGTCGAAATTGCCGTTTCCAACTAGAAAAGGACTCTCGATCAACGCTTTATCAGTATTAAGGATTTCAGACTTAGTCGCAGTTACTTTCTTCTTAGCTTTCCTTTTTATCTTTGATTGAGTCTTGTTATGTAAATTTTGCGTTAAGACTGGTGATGATTTAGTATTTTCTATGTTTTTGGAAACGGACGTTTTAAAAGCAGTTTTAGATTTCAATTTACCTTTCTCTGTTGATGTCGTTGGTTTCATGTACATATTATTAATTTTATTCGAATATCTTTCCGATTTTATTGTCCGATTTATTTGTTTGTTAGATATTTCGTTACGTTTAGAATCATCAGTTTCAGTTTCTTGTTTTATCGTTGTGTTTAATGTAATTACATCTCTTTTTATATTCTTTTCATTTACATTGAATGTAGATCTAACATTTTTAACATTACTTTTTGGCAGAAGAGACTTCTCGTTCTTTGTAGACGTGCGAGTATCAGACATTGTTTTAAAAAGCGGGAGTGCTACAAGATCCGCCATCGAAGATTCAGATCGTTTCTTCGCCGTGATGTCAATAGTTGACGTTTTGTTCGAAACAGACTTTGATGTATCGCTGATAGGTCTCATTAATAATTTGTTAGTTTTCGCATTATTTGTAAGCGACAAAACTCGAAGATTCTGAAAAATATATTTCTGTATATTTTATCAAGTATAAATTTTATATTAATTATTTTTGTTTACTATTTTGTACTTTTTTATTTTTGATTGAGGCCTGCATTTGTTTGTCTTTATACAATTGCTTCCAACCGTAGACTGTTCTTATCTTTTTCTGCTCTTCTAAGCTAATATCGGTTTCTTTGTCTCTCGTATAAAGTATCTGCCAAATTGAATCAGTATTGAATACCTGATAAAAATATAATTTATTATTAGATAAATAGTAGAATTATTATAAACTGTAATATATGTCTGTATTTCTTTACTTTCTCTTGTAATTTATTTTATTTTAGTCTTTTATGAAAACTGAACAAAATCAAACAGTTTGATTCGTGAATGACATGTCAAAATTTTATTAGCTATATTATAAAAATAAAAAATAATACAGAGAAATATTGTTTTTTGTTTCCTAACATCTTAGAAGAGAAATAAAAGAGAAGCAAGGTAAAAACTATTAATCTTATTTATAAATCTTTTACCTCATAGGCGATATGTGATAATGACGATAATTTAATTATGTCTGTGAACTCCAAATATCTTAATATTTTTTCGATTAAAGATATTGGTAAAGTTAAAAGAGTATTTCTATTTCCTTCAGCAATATTGCGAATATGTTTTAGTAAGTATTTACCTGTGGTGTTGGAAAGTACAGTTTAACAAAATTATAATAAGAGAATAAAAATAAAATTTGAAAATTTCATATTATGTTATATAACGTATATAATCTTTTCTTTAATATATCCCTTTGATGAAGTATACAGTTATATGTATATAGATACACGAATACATTAAATATAAACATTATTTATTGTTTAACGATAAATATATGTCTGTGAATGTATTATTATAAAATAATATATAAGAAAATAGAAGTAAATAAAATCTGCAACATAATCGGTTGCGAATAAAATTAAACAAATAAAAGTTAAAATTTTTTTTAAAGAAACGTCTCACCAAATCCACGACGTATTTCGTTCTGTAAGGATTTTTCTTGATTGAATTCGGTAAGTTTGGAGCGATATATGAACGGTGCTTTATGAGGTCCGTGAGAAATTCTCCATAAATATAGAATTACCTAAGAAATATGAAAGGTTAACAGAGGGCGGATGACGTTAATTTCATCAGTACCTCGTCTTGAAAAACCTTCAGACCGTAATAGTCTCTGCTGGGCGGAGGTGCGACTGAATACTTCACCAAGTATTCGATCCTGTTGTTCATACTCAACGGGACTACGTTGAAAAAGTTTGATCTGAAATCTGATCCGCAATTCGTGGGTTTCTTAATGCAGAATGATGTGCATATCGAATCGAAGTCGAAATGCATAGGGTGGGGCGTTTTGAAGAGATTAGATCTAATAGTTAAATATTTTCCTCAGCAATCTTTACATTTAAACAAATTATGGAAAAGGACATTTTAATTAAAAACCAATTTGAATTAAATAATGAAAATGTACAATTTGATACCTATAATAATAATAATAGAGATAGATAATTAAAGTCATTATTTCAATTAAAAACCAGTTTAGATTGAATAATGAAAATTATTATTAATTATTATTAATTAATTTGACAAATGTATTATGGATATATAATATATATATTAATGTTGTGATAATTATGTGATATCATCAAAGCAAATTTTTTTCTTAATTTAAGATTATACTTTAATATATAAACACAAGTTAAGAATATTATAATCGAAATTTATTTAATTCAAAATTGAAATTAACTTTTTAGAATAGAACAATATAATAAATGTATATGAAAATATTTTGATAATCATATTTTTTAGGAACGTCAAGTTTTAATTTAAAAGAGTTTGAAATTTTGAAAGCCAAGCATTCAGTGGTCCAAGATTACTTCCTTCTGACAGAAAAGAACACATAAACGATTGTGACTTTGTGATATTTTATTACAATATTTTTCATATGAAGAGATGAAGATAAATATAGAAATGTCGAAGTAAAAATGGAAATGGTCGTGTGGCATTACGTATTCAGTAGTCGTAACGTAGCAATAACAATATACAAGGTAGGCTTAGCTATATAGTAATATCACAATGCATGATTCATAATTTCATAAAAGTCTAGAGAATAGGATATAAATCTATATAGAGGATGCTTTTCATATTCAATTGCCGCAGAGACAGAGTACCGCGTTACGTTGATCAATTAAAAAACTTTCTATCATACTTTTCGTACTTTCACAAAAATGGATGTATCCGAAGTACTCCACTTCGTAACGATTGTCGTTATTATTATCGTCATTTATGTATGTATAATGATTATATCAATAGTGCTTAACAATCGTTAATAATCCGTATTAATGTTACATGTTAAATGTGATTATTTAAAAATCACAAAATTTACATTACAAGTTAATTTGAAGATTCTAAATCTAGAATCGGACAGTCACATTTTTAGTGCTAAATCTGTTTAGAGCAAATATCAAAATTACTCCTAATAGTAATTATAACCTTGTTATAATTGTTAAATAATAGAAGAATTAAAAATTTTATCTTCAAAAATTTGTCAGAATTACAAAAAATATCCTGTTTATAATACATAAAAAAAGTAATAGATTTTTGATATTTCTTTTCTGCTTAAATAATGCAGTATTTCAAGTTAGACAATGTTTAAAAATTACACTATTATTTATATAATATATAGATTGATCCTTTTAATTACTGTTTCACTTAGAAAGATTAATGAAGAAATTTGTTAGCGCGGATAAATTTAATTATTTGCAAATATGCAACTAATATTACTATTTTAACAGCCTATAATAATAGGCTGTTAGAATATAAAATAAAATATACTTAAAATCATTGTACAAAACATTTCACAATGTACAAGAAATAAAATATTTTAAATGAATTATTAATTAATAGTTTACCTGAAAATGACAAGCACATTAATAAACCGCAGAAAAGCAGAAAAATATAATTTTCTTTGCAATATTTTCTCTTTAGCTCTTTTTAAGTGCAATAGTAACCTGCAGAATTAATTGAAAATTTAATAATTCATGGAATTACTTGCGATAATAAATAACAACAACCGTACCATCTATGTTTCTCACAAATACTTGATTATGCGATTGATATGACATTTCTAGCTTCTCAGGCGATCGCTGTGTCTCGACGATACGAAAAGCCGCATGAATAAATTATTACGTGCTAGCATAATCGAAAAATCTTACGAGCGACGGAATAAATCTAAGCGGTATAAAAAGATTTCGGGATTTCGGGCCGCGGGACACGCGAATCAGCCGTTGTTATGTAAAATCTGTACGACGATCGGAATTTGTCCGATCGGAAAAATTCCCGTGATTCGCGATCGAAGAGCCGAAAAGAGGATCTCGTTCTCGTTCGAGAATATTTGCGCTTTTTCGAATAAACCTGTTTCGTAGATATCAAACTTCTTTCTACAATCGCGCTTTCGCGCGTGATTGTACCGGCAGACTCGTGGAACGTTCGCAGAGCGATTGCACCAGTAAATATATAAATATCATTGTCAACTGCGACATGTATATTACGTCGCAAATTAATCAAAAATTGTTCAACAGCCTTCACTTACACCAATTTTGATATTTGACAAATAATTCCTCTATGCACAAAATTATACTCCATCTTCATTCTCCTTTTTGTATTTAATATTTTTAAGAAACTGATGGAAATTAACTATTCTCATAAAATGATTATTCTCCTAATCATAGTTGTATGTGCCAATACATACAAATGTATTATACAAAATAGATACAAATGCTTGTGTCTGATAGTTATGAGCATTTTTATCGACAATATAACGTGGTGCATTCGCTCACTGACGAATTTTCGTGCACGAGAGATTTCGATTTGCATCTACGAGCAACGGAAGTAAGTCTTTTAAAGTTGTATGTATGGTACATTAAATATTATTCAAAACAATAAATAATACATATTTTTCAAAAAGAAATTTAGACAAGCTATATTACAGCACGTAAATGGTAACGAGAAAGTTTGTACATACGTAATTGATATAAAATTGAGATTGGTCAAAATAATTTCTAAAAACTTTGTTTTTATAATTTCAATTTTCCGATTAAGATAATAATTTTTAGATTGATTTAGTCTGACAATATACAGTCGAATCCATCGTCGAGTGCATTATATCCAAGTATCCTTAATTTTTATATTTAATTTTCACTATGTGTACATTACACTCAAATAATATGTGTGCGTCATGACACATTGAAATGTTTAAAACAGAGTGACTTACTCCCGGTTGCTACGTGTACGCGTTCGAATGTGTATACATAAATATATGTGTATACATATACAATATAGATATACATAATAAATATCCGTATAACGTTTTGGAAGAACAGATTTGCATATTGCAATAGCGCGAAGAGGATTGAAACGCCTTACCGAGGAAACGCGGCTTCTTAGATATGTTACTAATCACCATTACGGTCAAAATTATAATCGAAATCCTTGCATATTATAGATTGCCTTGTTCTCTCAATTGTGTCGCGATTAATTTTGTTACATTAATAGGAAATTATCAAGTAACAATATTAATTTTGTAATATAATATAACTTATTCTATATATTATTAGAAAATGATATATTACATAAAAATAAATATTGTTCGTGCCTTAGTTCTAAGTTTAAACTAATAAATATTATTATTATCACTTCACAGTTTAGGCAGATTTATTTCTTTTCGCCGTCTCTCATCGATAAGGCGCTCAGCAGAAGAAGATTTAACGAGCACGAGGTGGGAAGGTGCTCGGATTGGAACTTAACATTAACTTAACTTACATGGAAACATCTGGAAATGTGCCTCGTCGATTTTGATAAATTTCGGATATGCTAGAACAGTTAAAAAATAAGAAAAAACATCTGAAGGCCATCAAAATCGATGAAGGACATTTCCAAACTTTCTTTTCTAGATCTAAGAAGAGAGAGAGAGAAGGAGCCGTTCGAAACTCCCCGCCGAAATTGAAGAATAGATAGGTGCGTTTGCTGATCGATCGACCCAATTTTCTTACAAGGCGTTCCAAGAGTACTATAGATTCCGCGCGTTCTATAGATGTTTTTGTACGTCGAGCAGAGTCGAAGGGTCGATCGAGGAATCGCGCTGCGGGAGCAACGGATGAGAGATCGACATAGAAAAGATTCGACCGACTAAATTAGTGGCTTAGAAAGTAAAACATGACAAAAATGCCCTCCTGTGACATGGCTGTAGAGAAACGTCGTGTTTTCCATCAGAGTGCGATAAGATCATAAATATGGGCTTAGTAAATGCAGTATTCAAGACTTGCAGTCTGTGGAAAAATCAGATATTATGTCTCAATCGATTTTACCGAATGATAAACTTCGTCTATCGTCTGCCAAACTGAAGAATTATTCGATAAATTTGATAGACTTTTTAAAACAATTTCTACTTCTTCATTTAAGATCGCTGTCTTTTGCCACTTGAAATTCGCAGAATGCGAGTCACAAGGTTCGCGATCCTATATTTCCAGGCCACAGAATGACATCGGTTACTTCCAGAGTATCGCGACGCTTTGTTGTTCTCTACGATTGTTGAATGACCGACATCGCTGTCTCCGTAATTGCTCTTCCGTCCCTGCAGATGCTCGACGATGTCGTCGTTTGCTCGGAGGGAGCAGCCGCGATTGTCAGTTGTCTTTGCTCCATGTGATCGAGTGTCTTCTCAATGGCTCGCAGCCGCTTCTCCAGGCTAGTTGTGCCCAGGATACCCACCTGCAACTGCGGTCCCAGCGGCAGAATCGCAAGCAACCACCATGCCCATGACGGCCCGTCCGGTAGACGCGGCCAGTCCTCCTCTGTGTCCGGCATACGTCCGAATACTCGCTGGATCTCGGATTTTTGAGAGATCGACACTGTATCCCACCATCTTCGACCTTTTACTCGTACCTGTAACATTAGAGTAACATATGAGCTAAATTGTCAAAAAATTAACTGGTTTTTATCACGATACAAAAAATATATATATTCTTTCTTTCTGAATTAATACTACAAATGAACATAATCGATTGAAAGAAATATAAATAAGAAATTGAAATTCTTCCAAAGATTAATACAATACAAACAACATTAAAACAACATTATAGATTTGTTATGGAATACATATGCAAGACATGTATAAAATTGTAAAGTTAATATTTTTGTATTTTAATGTAAATAAAAAATAACATGCAATTTTTGCAGTATTGCCGATAATTAAATTTCGTTTTATTATATTAGAGTTTGTACAATTTTTACCTTATCATGAAGTTCTAGAAGATTTAATAATTGATCTTCTTGTACGATCGTGTCTCTGAGAAATTCCACCTGTGCCGTATCGTAACCATCTCTTTCTCCACCGGAAAGAACCCTAAATCTTTTACCGCCGACCGTACTGAGAATACTACAACCGTCTTTGAGCAATACTCGATCTCGAATGTCTAAAATAGTTCCATACTCCGCATATCTAAAAAAATTGATCGATATTATTAGTTTTTGATAGCAATATTTTTTTTTATATCGCTATATAAATCATATATATATATATATAAATTGTAAATTAGAAATTTAGTTAGATAAATTGCATTTAAATAAGTACAATATATTATTTGTAATTACTATTTTTGTATTCAAATAATATTTTTTCGCTACTAATTGGTATCTAATATGACAAATTAATTGAAAGGAATATATTATAATAAGAAGCTAAATATTAAAAAATTGAAATAATGCATTTCAATATATTAATTTAAACCGTGTGATTGTGTGTAAACACAAATCTAATTTCAAGTTATCTTAAAATAAAGTTACTGCACCTCTTCGTGCCCGTTGCTTCCTTGTTAAGACATGCGGCAATTCCGAATTGGCGCATTCCACTATCCACGCATCTTCTGACCATCAGCCTGTATCTGGGCTCGTAAACAAACAGGGGACAGGCAACGCAGGGAAACGCTGTTGTGCAGATGAAGACGGCGATCTGTTCGTTACCCAAAAGACCAAGTCCTTGGACCAGTTCGAGCTGATGACTCACAGCTCTGGAGGTATATTCCGCGGGCGCCACTGTTTTAAGCGCTCTCTCTACGAAATCCGTCACAGTTTTTTGGCTACTGGCTAAATACTGAAAGCAGAAAAAGATAGCTGGTTAATAACATAGTCGTAACATTCATTACAATTTCTTTTCCTGAAAAGATGTTTTGCACTAAGACATAATTTGGCATAAAAATCTATCAAACTAGAGTACCATTCGCTGAATTTCCCTAACATAATAACAAATAGTAAATGATATTTAGTTAAAAGTGGATATTGAAAAGAATATCTTCTGCAGCATATGAATATCAGCATTTACAAACACGCGTATGAATTATAGCTTCAATATGTATATATAGTTTAATTTTTATGTTATTGTACTGATACATGTTACTTGTACTGATTTTAATCCTGAAATAGAAATATTAATAGATTAAATTAAATTAAATTTTCTGTGTGGCCATTATGGCGCAGATCAGTGCGCTGTCTATTAGACTAAACTCGCGCTCACTCTTAATATATACAATACAAATATATACATATAAATAT
>JAJVSH010000021.1:2060163-2092095 GCA_021460005.1 Tetramorium alpestre | reverse complement strand
CACACACACACACACACACACACACACACACACACACACACACACACACACGCACACACATACATGTATAGGGTGTTACCGCAACATGCACATAATTACACTGGGTCAGCAGGGGCATACTTTTCAGGACTTTTAGGATAAAGTTGGACCTTATGCTATGTACATTGAAAAAAATTCTGGGTAAAAACGAACGAATCAAAAAATTGATTCTCAAAGAGTCGATCATATATATTGGTTATTATAATAGAACTTAATACTTTATAATTTATAATAACCAGAATATTTTATCAATCCTACAAGATTTTTTTGATACGTCCGTTTTTAACCAGAATTTTTTTCAGTCTCCCACTCCACATTATTTATTCAAATTTGTATATTATTTATTTATTGTAAACGAATTTTATAATTATTCTTGATAATTTTTATTATCTTATATATTATTATATACTGAGGAAGACTGAATAAGTCGAAACGTTTCGTGAATTTAACAACAGTTTAACTAAGTCGTATATTGTGCATTTTATTTTACAATAACGGGCCAACTCGATGTCTCTGTGCTTTGAGAACCTACGAAATATCTATCTAACGGGAGACAAAATATGTAGCATGGTATCCCACAATCAAAATTATTGAACGCCTATCGTACATCATTCCATTTTCAATTAAAACTGAATATTTTTAGGTAAAAGATAGGAATATTGAGAAAATAATTCAACTAAATGTTTAAAGAAACAATGAGATTTATATTTATAAGATTATTAGTTGAGTACTCGATAGCAAAGAGAGCAACGCAGAAAGAATCTTTCTAGACAATCAAGTACAATATCATTGCGAATATATCATTGCGAAGAATATATGTTACGAAGAATAGAATAAGAAAATAAAGAGTAGCGCGCCGCAAGATCATCGTTGACGACGCCATCCTCATCGTCTGTATTAAATATAATACAGACGATCTGTAATGACGCCACGAACGCGGAAGCTCGTGACGACCGCAAACAATAATCATTTCAATCTGCGGCATCGTCGCAGTTAACCGCTAGAAAGCATCAAGTCTTATTTATGAACAGGTGTTGTTGCGGAATCTCTCACATCCATGTATTTTCCTGACAAGCTCTTTGAAATCAAGAGCTCATGAATAACGAACAAATTTTAAGATCTGAATTCTTTCGAGAAAAATGTGAAATGCATCAGTTACATAAAAGTAAAAACTAACAATTACATAAGTAGAGTCAAGATTGTAATGGCAAAAAGACATTATTGACATTATTAACATTATTAACATTATTCCATGTTTTGAGACTAAATAATACAAAAATTTAAATAATTTAAGAATAATTAAGTATCAGTGAGTTTTAGAATAAAATTTATAGAAAGAGAGAAAGAAACAGAAATTTGGTTACTTTCTAGATTCGCATTATATTGATTTTGCATTATAAAGATTTAATATTGAAATCAAAATTGTTCTAAATTTTTCAATTTTAATCTTATATATTTTTTTAAATTAATTCTTTGCTGTTTAAGTTGTCCTTAAATTATTTATTTCTTGTTTTAAATTCCTGGCTTCAAATCTTTTTATGAAAACTAATTCTTTATTGTTTAAATTGTAATATAACTATTGTTAGAGCCAACTGAAAATCAGAACGATAAAAATCTGAAGAAATTATTATACTGATAATTAAATCAGGTTGCTACGTTGCAGAACAACAATACTGTTCAAANCAATAAAATTAATTAATTTATATAAAGAGTTCTCTTACGTCAGCTAAAGACGTGACGCACAAGGGACAAGCCGAGGAGTAATCCAGGCAGCGGTCCAGGCACATCCAGCAATAGGTGTGACCACAGGGTGTCGTGACAGGTTTCCAAAGCAGGCGACAACATAAGATGCAATCCAATTCTCCAGCGGTGCCGCCGGAAAGAGCCGGCAAGAGGATTTCGGCGGGTCTCGGTTCGATTCCTGCAAATAACACCGTCTTAAGATATTTTTACGAATATAAAAAAGAAGTACATGTGTATCGGCGGGCGATAATACTTACTTTTCAATTTTTCTATATCCTGATATACACGATCTAAACTTGCTTGCAGCTTCGTGTTGACTGGCGGCACAATAGAGGACCGAATTCTCCTGTTTATCGTCTATGAAATAAAAGAAAGATAAAGTGAGTAATTAAATCTGAAATAAAGCTGGTAAAAGCTGAATAGCTGAATAGCTGATTAGATATATATAGCTATATATATCAGCTGAATAGCTGATTAGATATATATCGAAAAATAAAAATAAAAACCTAAAAAGGTCATTTAAATTATTTAAAGAATATAATAAACTAATTATAAAATAAACAACAGTATAATTTAATACCATTAAATAGATTAGAATTTTACTGTTTACCGTTAATCATAATGGCTATGCTCTCAATATTGTACTTTTTACTCTTAATACTGTTAATGACAACGATAGTTGATAGACAGTAAAGTGACTAATAAGCGCTTATCACATTTCTTGTTTATATTGAATGATATATTTAATTTGAAATTTTTTTTCAATCAAGTATAAAAAATATAACAAGCATAAAATCGGGTAATTTTCGATAATCGAGGAAAGCACCTGTGTGAATTCTTCTTCGTCGCTGCTGTTGTCCTCGCAATCGGACCTGTTCAGGATTGCTCGTCGGCTGCGCTTGGGATTCATTAGATGATGACGATTCCTCGTGCGTGACGCATTCTTCGTTAAACTATACGGCGTGCGTGACGACAGGACATTCTGCCGATATACCTTAGGCGACAGCACTCTGTGCAGAATCTGCAGCATACAACCACAAACTTGATTGAATGTATGTATTAGTCAAATAAATTTGAATATATAATAGAATATATGAAACCCGCACAATTAAAAATTAGTAAATTAATTATTCCTCAAAGAACTTGATGATTCAAAACCTCGTTAACAAAATATTTTACACGAAATATAAGAAAATGTAATTAAATCTTAAAAGAAAAAAGTTTTTTTATATAATTTTACTACTTTATTGCGAGATATTTGATTTGAAAACATATAACAACAATGATTTAAAGATTAGGATTTACATACATATAATAATTAATAAGGTTTTTAAATTTAATTAGATATCGAGTTACGTTATTAAATATGTATAAAATAAATATAAGAAAAAGGTTAATGTGTGTTGAAGTAATTTTAAATTATCCTCTTTTGCAAGATGCGAAATTTTTTTCTGAATTGGAGTTACGAAATACGATAATCATTATGGGAAGATAATTGAGTGGTTATTTCAATATAAAGAGTTCACTCAACATAAAAAGTTCATAGAACATAACATATAAGGATTTCAAATAAAACTTTCGCTAGCGATGAGCAAACTTGGCTTGTTTCTTCAACAGCACGCATTTCTTCCTTGACGTGAGATGCTTCTAATTGCAAGACCGCGCGCGCCATGGGTATTCAACTGATGCGCTAAATCGGCGCGCCGATATGAAATAACGCGATTGAGTAATCTAAAACGTTTTCGGACGATGAAAGTAAAAGTGCGCCTTCCATAATGCGGTCCCGACCGAATGCGGCGACGGATTCAGCGGCGGCGGGAAAGAATGATTCCCTCATCTTACATAAGTGGCGGTGCAGCTTGCATCAATGATTCTACCATCGTTTACGTAATCGCTCGTACGCTCAAAATTCAACACGCTCCGCTTTTTCAATTATTCAACGTCGATCGAAAATGACGCGATCTGTCGCATTGATTATTTAAAATTCAATTGTTATTATACATACGTAACCGCGTTTCGGCCTTCACGAATATTCATGTGTGACGCAATATTGCGAAACTTAACGTCGATTGAGCAGCTTCAATGTCAATCGAAATACATACATCCGATACTTGTTAATTCGGACATGAGCTTTACAATAAATTTCTATTTTAATTATGTTTGTTTTAACGATATTAAAATTTTTCGGAGTAACTTAAGATATCGTTTAAATCTTTACGTAAGAAAATCTCCGTACGATCCCAGGTAGAACAAAAATTATAATGACATCATATTGATCATCAATAACGCTAAAATATCAATAAAATGGCGCAATAATGACATTTTACAGTCATTTTGACATTTCTGTGATTTCTTGTTCTACCTGGGATAGAGCTAAAAATGCACAAAACAAAATGTATCTCAATATCAGAAATTGACGAATTAAAGAGCAAGAGCAAGAGCTCTCCGAAGAGAGACGCGAATGAGAGAGCGAGTGTGCAGCACTTAAAAAAAAAAAAAAAAAAAAAAAATTCGACGTAGAAGGAAAGCAGTTTGCATTATGCACGAGAGGGTGAAGAACGCAGCGGCGCGGGGTCGTGCGTCACACTGGCGGAAGATCGATATATCGACGCCGTCGCGTGAAACAACACGTGGAAACGCTGGAAACGGCGCATTTGCTCGCCGTAAGAGTAGGATCGGCTCGCCCGCTCGCGCGAACGTGGTTATCGTTGCCCCTGGCGTGCGGGTCACTCACCTGACGACCATCGCACCGAGTCATTAAGGCAGCGCGATCGGCAGCAGTCGTGCCGGAAACGCCGCGGCGCGCATTTCTTTTGTGTTGCTGTGATGCTCTCCGGATAGAGACGGATACACATTCGGTTCCCCGCGGCGCATTCCGCCAGTCGCGCGATAGCGGTTGCCCCGCGAGGTATGTGGATTCCATGCCAATGATCGAGCTATGTCAATGATTCGCACGATTCGTCTTATCGTCTAATAGTCGTTGTAGAAATATTACGAGAACTCGATGAATTCATTCAACTCGGTCTGAGTACGTTCGGAGTGGATCGCGTTTGACTCGATGATCCTTGATCGCCGAAAGACTTTTATTTATGCCCACGTAATTCTATTTATTGGGGAATAATTGGGGAAATGCTCTGATGCAGATTAATTTTAAGTTTATCCTAGTTTTAATGTTATCCAAATTGATACGATAAAGGGAGTCACGAGTTTTGCGAGTATATTGGGACTCGAACGAACGTTTCATTAACTTTGAATAATTTTTAATAATAAATTATTTTTATAATGAACGCAACGTACCTTGGTCAATTCATGGCGCACAATTTGCGGATTTTTGTCAATGGCCACGCTAATGCAGAGAGCATAGAGCGCTTCTTCGTACCTTCCAAGCGCTGATAAAGCGATCCCTCTTCTATAGTGTCCCTGATAAGATATAAAGTAAAAATATTAGAAAAACTTTTATTTCTACATAAAATTCATGCTACAATACTTAAATAAAATCATAATGAGACTTGTTATATGCGAAGGTGTTGATAAAATTTGCGCTACTATCATATTTTACATATTATATGTCACAAATTGATAAATCAAAGGTACAGATAATAAACTTAAAGATAGATAAAGATAAATTTATATATATATATTAGATTTCTCATTTTAATTATAACATGTTGCCAAATTTAAATTTAGGTAAAGGCTACTAAATAGAAGTATGCATTTTGATTTAAAGCAGACACATCTTGCGGACACATGTACCAATATTATACATATACGCATATATGCATATGTATAGGCTTTGGTTCTGTATTTCCTCACCTTGCCCCAGTCTGGCCGCAATCTAACTGCATGATCAGCATCCGTGAGAGCGGCCAAAGGCCTATTCAACAGGAGCAAGACGTGAGCCCTGTTGCTAAGGTGAAGCGGGCTATTCGGTGCTGAAACATGAGAAAACAAGCTCATACAATACCTGCCCAATAGCAAACGAGTTTTAGTTTTTTAAACGCTTTAGGATTTGTTCTGCGGGAATTGTAACAAATAATAATCCGAATAAATTTACTCGATTCTAAAGCGTTTCAAAAGCAAAGCAGGTATTTGAGGTATCAGCGCCAGCGGACGCTGTCTCATGGCTGATGACTAGCATTATGATTCACACATTCCACATGAACAATAGCGATGCAAAACATACATTTTTCAAGTAAAACTAATAATTGCGTACATTTGATAGCGCAATCGCTCGTCCTGACTCCCAACTTTTATTTATAAATTTACATATTTATCAAGTGTGCAATAATATTACATACTTGTATGACATTTAAATCAAATGAGCATTCGAAAGAGCATTGCGTCAGTGACGCATACCTCGTTGCATATTTTGCATAAGATTGCAGTATTATGGACTTATCATCATGTATAAATTCTGAGCGGTCTAATTGTAAGAGTTTTTTTTTCTTTTCCCCCGATTGGTTCGACGATCGGCAGTCTGAACTTGTTTAATTTCGTGGAAATTTGTCTGGTAAAAAAGCGCTGTTCAATTGCGACTGACAATGAGTACGTTTCATAGAAGCGACCGCGGACGATGGCATCGGCCGATGCAGACGGCGGTGGCCGCGGCGCGTCCTGGCATTGTGAGCAATGTCATTGCCTCCGCGGCTAGAGTCCCTTACTCGGCCGGAGAAAATTTCCGACGCGTCAATGTAACGAATGCTAAGAGTATGGCATTGAGATTTGCTTTGCACTCCATGACAAAATAAATTAAAAAAGAAGTGCGCTACAAACTTAAATTAACTGTCACATAATTTGACAGGTTTTAATGTTTTGAAAATTTTAATTATTTGAAATTTATATGAAATTTAAATTATTGATTCGAAATAATACAGAACTTTGAATAGAAGAAGGAAAATACAGTAAAAAATTGTTAAGTAATTGTTAAGTAATGTGAAGGAAAAACTAATTAATATCTACTTGCTTTTTACTTGCTTTCAATATTGATATGAAATATAAAAAATATTTTGTAATAAAATAAGAAAAGACAATGTGTTTTATTAAGTTCCATTTCAATAAATGGCACTTTAAGAGCAATTATTCTAATTACTTGTAACGCGACTTGTATAATCATCTTAGTTTATACGTGAACATCCGTCTTCAGGATAAATAAGAAACACGACACGATTTTTAACGATATATATCATTACTTGTAATGATATATACACAGTTTTGGGTCATGCTGAATCTGCGACAGTGCTTAGAAGAATCTCTAACATTTAATATACTAAATAAATACAAAAAGACAAATGATTCTCATAAGCCGGCTTATGAAACTTGTCTTTAAATGTTGCGACGCTTGAATTTAAAGACGCGATACGAAGAAACCTAATCATTGCACGAGAATTGTTGTATAAGCCTCTTATTCTTGTATCCTAAAAATCCTGTTATCGTTGAATTACACGTGTAATCCATTTAAATTTATTAGTGCCTTTATTTTTTAGTTAAATTTAATTTTAAATTTACTTTAATTTATACGATATCTGTCTTGGAAAAATCTTCAGTATTTCAGAATTAAATTTTATTATGAATTAATCTTAAATTGATACGTAACATCACTTAAAATAGCAGTAGAAAGAGTAAGCGGTAGTAAAAGTAGAAATAATTAACTTTTGAGAATATTAAATTCGTCTCATAAATCCAATTCTTAATTGGAAGAACTAATTTCGCGATCGTATATAAAGTGATAAAACGTTAAAATCAGGATTTACACCAAATTACTTTAATCTATATACCTACTTTCAGAGCTATTATTATTATAACCGATATATTATGATAATTCATAGATACTTATTGTTAGTCGAGAAATCAAAGTCGTGCTTCCGATTGCGGTGATTATATATAAGTACTCATGCGCGATTAAGTGCGTGCAAAGGAACGTAATATTCCGCGTCAATGCTAAGCTGCAAGAAATACAACGGGATACCGACGAACAAGTTCATTCATTAGCGCGATCATTCTTCGAATACGGTGTAAAAAGCGCTCTTCCTGTCTATTTGATTGAATGCCAAGGTTCGCCTCGGATGATCGATCGCTCGCTCACCGCGGGCAATCGACCCGATCGATCGTTAGAACGCTTACCTCCTAATGATCTCATCTCGCATTTAGACTAAATCTGAATTAATACTACGCAAGTCCTAATCAAATCTCGCATGACGACGAGCGTAATATTGAATGAATTGGGTTGCTTCTTCTGAAAATATAGCTAGGATAAAATTTCTATCTCTTGAGTGTTTGAACTTCTGATACTTAAAGACGCAACGCAAAGATATCCAATCTGCGCGGACATTCTTATATGAGCCTCATATTCTTAAGAATCTTGTGAAATTTTCAAGTACTGTTGAATTACATACCTAACTCATTTAAATTTATTGATTAAAGTACAAATTGCCCGTGATATAATAAAACTTTAAAACAGTCAGTTTCAATCATATAATCGCTTTCTGCAGATTACAATACGTTAATTTATCAAAATACAGTTTGTTGGTATCTCAAACGTTGTAAATTTGCGAGAATCAAAACAGTCAAGATGCAATTTAAAAGTAGCTATTTTGAATCTATTTTGAACAGCATTTTTATTGGTACGAAAATGGAAATTAATAAAATATTTCTTATTTCAAATTAGTGTAATCAACTGGCCATAGAGTTTAATAAAAAAATTTTTGGTCCAGTTAATTACAATAATTTGAATTGCATTTACTAAAAGCCTCTTGATTAAAATTATTTTTATTTTTACTTCATAAAATCTTGCACTTTGAGGACCAAGGCCGTTCCATTTATTCTGAAAAAGAATCAAGCTAGTTTCGTATCGACGAGATTTCTCTCTCTAAATTGGACGAAGATGCACTGACGCACTGACCGAAAGGTTCGATGCCGCTGCCGCTGCCGCGTGCGCAACCGGGCGCGACAGACGGCTGCTGACCTTCGTTGGAAAGAAGACGAGCGGTATGGAAGTACGAGGGAAAAAGCGAGAAGAAGAGAGGGACTGGCAGTGCCGAGTTCGAGAACCGAGTTAACGGAGCGTCATACGGAGCGTATACTATTGTAAGCGCGTTCACGTGAAAATCGGAGCAAGAACTCTGTTGCTGCCGCGCCGTCGGGCTTGTGCATTCTCGGCATTCCCGAGAATTGGAATCAGCGTGACAGATAGCGTGTCGAGGGAGTTAGAATGTACGGATTGTTTAGTTTTCGCAGATTTTGTGCATGATAAATTAGCGATGATTATTTCATCAAGGGGCTTCTCTCTTTCAATAGGCGAAAAATTTGACAGGAAAGCATGAGTCTCCTCAATCTTTCTACTTTCAAAGTTATATGTTTGACTACTAAGGCGCGAGTTAATTCTCCTTTAAAGTGCATGTAAAATCAATTATGCCAAATGCCAAACAAGAAATTAATATCAAGTTATTTAATGTAAAGTTAATCAATGTAAATTTTATGACTTGGACAAAATTGAATAAAATTCTCCTACTCTCCCTATACTTATTCCCTATATTTTACGTGTGAATTAGAATTAGAATACAATTATATTATGTAATTTATCACATAAAAATAATTATTCATATTCCGAGAGCAGAATCTTATTTTAATTTTCATTTAATTAGAAAAAAGTAACGGAGATTTTTATATTCGAGATATACATTGCCGACATATTTCCTCGCTCCCTTTGAGGCGATAAACTCGCCTCGCGTAAAAAGCCAATTTGTTTATTTTTAGCACATTCATCCGGCTGATCGCCGCGCGGTGCGGCGAACGCCCAATTTACGAATGTGTGAAATATCGCGACGGTCTTCCTCTGGGTTGCATGCGGAGCGCAATGTAACTGCATCCGGCCGGCCGGCCAGCCGCGAAGGGAGAAGCGGAAAGGCGGGAAGGGAAAGAATACAGGCTTAAACGGCCGGCATCGCGGACTGACCGGCGCGGCGCGCTGCGCCGGTGCAGCTGCAACGGTCGACGCATCGTCGTTGCAGCGGAGTAGACGTCACCCATGCCGGCGCGGCGCGGCGCGGCGCAAACAGCCGCGCGTTACGTAAAGGTCGGTCACCCGACGCGGCGCGTACTACTCTATCACGCCGCCGCGCCGCCGCCGCCGCCGCCGCCGCCACCGCCGCGGCCGTTGTTGCTGGCATCGCATCGCTGATGCTGCCTGCCGCGTGCAATTATCGTCTTCGTTTACGAGAACGGAAAGGTTGTCTCGATTTAGCGGGGTGTCATGGAATAACCGTGACTAATAATGAAATTCAAATGTCGCTCGCCTCGTGGAATCGTGGCATCTTTGTTTTCGAAGCGAGAGAATTTTCGACGTTCTAGGGGCGACATTATAAAATAATTGAAGATACTAATAATAAGATCTTAATCATTACTTGCACGAAGATGGCATCTTTATTTATGGAAATGAGAAGAAGATTGCACAATCTTATACCTCCTCCATTTTACAGAATTTCTTTTACAATACTACAAAGATATTTTTGCATAAAAGATTTACTGTCTTGACGGAATTGAGAAGATTATTTTGGCTTTTTAGTAGCACATTATAGAATAATTTTTATTTCTTTATATTACAGCATATTTATATTTGTTTTATAAAATTATATTTACTTGTGGGAACTCACTTGTGTACAAGAAACTGACGATGCAAAATTGTAGAACATTTTAGGATAGAATTTTAGCCAAGTATTCTCTGTATTGATTTACGATGAAAGTGCAGTTAAAAGTGCAATTATTAACTTTCAAGGCAAGAATTTCAATATACATATATTTAGTCTATAGTTTACAAACAAAAATTTAATTATTTTGCGATATAAAAGAGAAAAAAAGACATCTGTGTATTTAAACATAAACATAAATAAAGTTCAAAGAACAATATATATTGCCCTATACATAGATATAAAATAGATGTAAAAAGATCTCTGTCAAAACAACAAAATATTTATAAAACAATATGTTCAAGGATTACTATGTATCACTCACCCTTCGTACACAAATAAAATGGGAAAAATCTTCAAAGTACGTTCGTTGAATAGTATGCGTGAGCTATTAAATTAAACGTGCAAACGTCGAAATGCTTTATTTGAGCCATTCAACAGACACTAATGATGATACACCAGCCAGCAAGATGCACAATGTATCAACGGCGTGTGACATCTCGCTGGGTATCTGTGTACCGCGGGGGTCATATAGACTTATATATATATATATATCTTGTCTTTCTATTCTGGCAACGATCAATAATGCTCCACGTGTCGTACGTGGTGGAACGTACGTTGTAATTCCTCCACATGTCATCTGCCAAATTATTCGCGGGTATTTCTCTCGAATGCATCTCTTTGCATCATTTACGTTAATCGAGTGCCTGACCTTACCAGTAAATCAATGTGTGATAGTTCACGTTTCATCTTTCGTGACCGAAATGTAATTCTTATCGATAATTTTTTTTTCTTTTAGAGATACACAAAAATAAAAATATTATAATAAAGGCATTCCAACAAACATATAATGAAAACTTGTAAGATATGTAATCAATGAAAGATCATCACAGATAAAATGTATATTTGTTAAATAAATTTACAGGTACATACAATTTGCATGTAATAAGTAACAAGTATTACAAGTAAGCGAATAACGAGCTATTGACATAAGAAAAAAAAACCTAATAATATCAATATAATCAATTGTTCACTAATTGCAAAAATTTATAATAATGCATAATATATTTATACGTATAAATGTATATTTAATTAATATATAATATAAATTTTTAAGCAATTTAATGTATAATCAATATTGTAAAATAATGCGAATTCTAGTAGATATTGCATGATGCAAAAATCATGATGTCATATATATTATTTAAATAATATCTTAATTCTCTATTACATCTGAAATAAATTTATTTTCTGATTTTCTAAAACAGTATTTATATCTTATAAAAATTTCATCTGCGTGATTTATAATATTGATGAGGAATTTATGAAATTTGTGACCGCGCTAATTTCGAATATTGATTGAAATTCTTTTGAATGTTATTGCAGTCTACATTTATAATTTTATTAATTTGACCGCGTTTCATATTTAAGATGTTATAAGATAAAAGTAGGTTAAAAGAAATGATAATTTTTAACGATTTTACGGAAATTCTGTTGCCTAAAATAACTCAAACATTCGATCCAGAGAGCAGTTCCAGTTGTGTGTTACGTAAGAACAAAATAATTCTTGATAGTATCACGGCTGGTTGTTTGCCAAACTACAATTTAATATATAGGGTGTCCGAGTAAACTTTGTTTACTCAAAATTTTGGACACAAATCGATCTAATGAATCGACAACTAACATTTAAAATTATTGTATAATTGTAAGTATAATTTTTACGTTAGCGTTATTTTTCTTTATTCTAATTATTATGGAGTTTCATTAGATGTGCTAATTGCTTTTAATAAAAAAAATGTATGAAAATATTATTAATTGGCTTCTTAATAAAAAAACAGATTACTAAATTTAATTTACAGATCTAATCGAATCCAATAAGTAATATGTTAACAGAATAAAGCTTTTTGTCCAATATATCTTTATTTTTATCTTTATCTTATCAAAATTCTGTTTAATAGAATTTTTCTTCATTTTCCTCATTTCATGGTTTTCTCGTAATTTTCAAGTAATATGTGTACCGCGCGATCTGGTAGACACGCACGCACATGATCCGAAATATCTACATGGAAGAGGAAGAAAGTAGAAACAGAGTTCACGGTGTTCACACATAATAGCTACTAAATGAATCCAAGTGGAAACTAGATAACCAAGCGAAATACGTGTAGGAAATTACGATCACTGTGACCGCGCAATTCCTCGAACGAGAGCACGGAAATCATTGTTTATCGCCGACTGACACGTCTCGCCGGCGTGCCGTGCTCATTGTAAACGGTAATATTATGTAACGGCGGTTACATATATCTATAATAGACGTCGACGACGTATATAATAGGCGATACCTAAAGACGTAGACTCGTCCTCGTCGAACGCCTACTGTTTCCTCGATAAATTCGATATCCGTTTTCATTACGGACAATGATTGAAATATACTATCGTTAAGCAGCTATATTAAACTGAATGGTAATATAATTGATTTCTATGAAAATATATGTAACAAAATGTAGGATATTTTTAACATAGTTTCTGAAGATGCCACATGATTCTAGAAAAAAATAATAAAATTACACTCTGATAAATAATAAATAAGTAATGTATACCTAACTTAATTTTGTAACAATGTATGTTTTTTTTCTCTTAATCAATATTAATATTATTTATGGTACATTATGTAATATATATTTCATATTAAATGTTATAATATTTTTTTAACTTATTTATAAATTACAAATTTTTCATTTATTTAAATGTCACACTAGTTAAACTAGATAACTAATTAGACTAATAGACAGTTTATAAAACTGTCAATTATGTATTTCATATACATAATATACTTTGTATATTATTACTTTATACAGATATATTTTTTATAATATGTTTTTATAGAGAGAAAAAAAAAACAGAAAATGTATTTTCTTTATCTACATTTTATTTATTTAACACATTTTATTTATTTTTAAAAGAGCCTTATTGCCTTTTTTTATTTCTTTTAATTTTAATGTTAAAAAATGATATATTTTATTGAATACGATTTTTCTCATTATTTTTTCCAGTTATATGTATGTTTACCTTTTCTAACAGTTTTACAATTTCTTATGAAATTTTTCATGTAGTGTCCCACTTTTGCATCACGCGAGAATTTCTGTTCCACTTTTGCTAGGTGCAATTACTATCTCTCTGGAATTATCTCTGGAAAGTGTCTCGAAACTTTCTCTCAGCTACAGAAAGCGCCTCTCGGTCTTCGACATGCGATAGTAATGGTAACCTTCATCCGCGTGGTTTCGCGCATAGCCAAGGTGCCTTTTCATGGTCAAGTACCACAGCCGGCGATATACTTCCGCTTGATCGAGTTTCTAGACCGACTGTCTTCGACCTACTCTTTCTCAAAGATCTTCTTGATATATTCTTCTACAATTTCTTCTATTTTTACTTTAAGGATTTTGTATAATAATAGTTAAATGACTAGTCAAAGAGATATTTTGACGAAAAAAAAAAAAATTAATTTAAATCAAACAACGCATGGCTGAAAATATAAGATTTGAAAAATGATCTAATGCGACTAGATCGTTTTGTTAATGTAAAAATCATAAACAGAAAAACTAAAGAATCTAGTAAATATATAATAAATATAGAAAGTGACGCATTGTATGCATAGATAAGATTCCGATATAGTCAACGCTAGAGATTAAAGAGTGATCGTTGTTATTTGATTATTGTGATACGCAACAAGTTCCCAAGTGTCGATAACATTTCGAGGAAATGCAATGCAGATGAGTATATCGCTGTATTATTATACCGATAAGATCACAAAGCATGGATAGGGATATTCCACATTTATTCCAAGTATAACATAAATTTATAATGTCTATCACATAGTTGAAAATCAAGACGAGTTCAGTTGGCGAGATACTAGAGATTCAAAAATGTTATCGAATAAAGTTTTAAATAATGCTGATAAAATTTTAGTCGCGCTTGAAATTACGTAAAATCATAAAATTACTTTTCTCTATTGCGCCATTTGGAATTGTAGAAGAAATAATGTATTTGCAAACTTTTAAATTTTAATTTATTTTTAAGAACTTTTTCTTTTATTACTTAAGTGAGAGAGAAGAAAGAAGAAGTGAAGGCACGCGCAAATTGTAAATAAATATGTTCCGATTCTTAAAGAAAATAATATTGGAAGATGTATACATACATATATATTTTGCAATCATACTATTTGATTGTTAATTGTTATACTTGAGTCACACATAATTAAAAAATTAAAAAAAATTAAAAAATTGCTTCTAAATCATTTATTTCTATCTTCTCTATAATTATAAAATCTCACAACGTAATTTCACAACAATTGGGAGGAGCACTTTATGTGGGCTCAATGCTAGCATCATTTCTAATTACCGATTTCCAAGAAATCTCGATTATCTAATCGTTTCTAATTATCGGCGCGCATCCAAAAAGTTATACCTGCGTAGCTGGCAGTATCGACGGCAGTATCTCGACACTCAGGATCAATTTCATCAATTTCGTCCGGATGGGCAAAAGCCGGGAGCGCTGCCTGCGATTATGCGTAGCGCTAGTCCTTACATAACGCTTTTTATTATGTAATTGACAGAAACGCCGACCCTGCGCGTACGCACGCCGGCGCACGCCGGCGAAAGTCCCGTATCGAGAAGAGCCTCCGAAATGATTGAAATTTCGGTGAATTCGAGTGTACACTTGCGACATCACAGTTAATTGAATCTTCTTCTTGATATGAAGATATCAAGAGGACGATAAAAAGAGGAAGATCAATTATTTATGACCTGGAGACATTTTGTAAAACTTTAATCGCTAGAAATATTTATATTGAAAGAAGTAAGAGTTTCAGTTTTTGAGAAGAAATTCCTAATTCCTTTTGTTTTTACACAAATGTAATTATATGATAGATCTAATATTTTTAATCTATTAATGATTAAAAATTAAATTTTATAATATAAAAATTGCGTATAGATGAAGATGAGAAGGATCTATTCTTCTCATCGCATTTATAATATAAATTTAGAGCGAATCAATGCTTTTTTGTGACGCAAATAATTAGCATTTGCCTGACGCAATGCTTCACATTTTTCAGTTTAGTGATATAATACTTGTATACATTATATAATTGTATTACGTATTATCTACGTGTGTATTCCTTTCGCGTTGAGCTGAGAAGGCCGCGATCAAACTTGTATCAATTTTCTGCTGTTTATATAGATCGGGTAACGTTAGAAATCTTATACGAATTAATATTATTTCTGATCGTTACTGATAAAATGAGATAAATTTATTTCTGTAAAGTTCCTGGTCGAGTCTTGTCTTCAGAATTATGAGGGCAAAATATAATAGATATAATATTGGCACAAATTACATCGTATATGTTATATAATACAGTTAAGTTAAGTGCCGTCAAACTGACTCATTGACAAGATTTTTTTTATTCTATTAGACTGTTTTTCTTTTTTTCGGATATTTTCCAGAACTCGGCCTCAAGAGCTCAAAGCCTCAAGACAGCAAAACCTCGTATCGCATGTATCCACCTATCTACGCGATGAGCTTCTCGTTAGATAATGTAACAACGATGGCCTAGGCGACTACGATCGGGCCTCCGCGCGCGCGGTGTCAACGTAACCATTTATATAAATCTATCGTTACGTAATCGGTCGGCCGATCTCCTCCACGTTACGACGAGCGTCCCGATCGCGGTTCGGGTACTAATGATTTTGTCATAATAATAGAATATCGTATAAGTTACTTAAACAATCGCCTTCGATATTTTGCCTCTTATATTTATATTCTATACTTCTTCGAACCTTTGACAGTGATATTTCATTCACCTCTTCTCCCAATTACGACAATCGTATTGATTACATATGATCGTAATTCTTTATGGTAATAGCATTTTGTACTGCTTTTGTTGAGATAAAATTTGATTTGTTAAAAATTACTTTTTGTCTGAATATAGCCATTATTTCACTTTTTCAAGTTGAAATTATTTCGATATATTAATTGTAAAATTTATATTAGATTTTTTTCATTAAAAAGAAAAGATATTTGTATATATAATTTAGAGTTCATTTCTTGTCATCGGTATATAATGCTTTAATATTCCGTTTCAGTGTAGCCAGTTATTTTCCAGTTATTTTCTTACAAATGCGTGAATATTTATGCACGTTCTAATTCAGACTGTGGAGAACGAGACAGTCTGAGAATGTGTGGGCGGCATGTATTATATCCATATCGGTACTATGTCGTTATGTACATACATATACAGTATATGTGTTGCAGCAGATTGGCTTTATCATACATGTGAGTTCGCCGCCTTCGCGATTCGCTGCTCTCGCGTCATATAACGTTTTATTTTGTATTGATGAATGCTTTGTCAGAGAGATATTTTAAATGATTTTAATTAAATTATATATACATATATATATATATATATATATATATATATATATATATATATATATATATATATATATATATATATATATATATACATACATAATATATGTATAAATGTGTATTATAGAAAATATAATAATAAATAATATTTAAATTATTTAGATATAATTATATTACAGATTATTTCAGAAACATTATTATTTATTTCATGGTATTCATTTATACGAAACTAAATAGAAATGTCCAGATAAAGCAATTGAATTAAATAATAACTAAACAGCGACATTTGTTCGCATTCATTAAAGCAAATTGTTCATTTCTGTTTGTTTATTTATTAATTTGCATCAGCTTTCAATAAAATTCTACTTGAATATATTATTAAGTTTCATAAATGCTATTGCATTTAAAAACAAGAAAATATTTTATCTATATCTAACTGGAAATTACGGTATTTAGTTGCGGAAGTTGCGATATTTAATATCTTCTCAAAATACATGCTTCCTTTTTTGCACATTTTATTAAAATGTTTCATATTATTTTATCACACTAAATATTTTAAACAATGAATAGTTTCACTTTTGTTTTTAACGTTATAATAATTTTATCTCATTCAATTAATTTATTATTAATTTTGAAGATGAGCTATGTTAAAAGTATTAAGATGAATACATACTTATATTGAATATCCCCATATTGTGTCATCAATGCATATCAATGTAGACGAATATTATTGTACCATTACTTATCAAAATTTTGATATAATATACAAAGGCGCACTGAAATATCGTAGCATTGAAATACGCAACAAGTATCCGCTTTAATAGTGCTTGCTTGAGTTTCATATTTTTTCCAAACGTTTGCGTTATTATTCTATCACATTATCATTATCATGCGTTTAAATAATAACATGTATTAACAAAGCAATTTTCATAATTCAATTTTATCCAAAACTCAATGTAATTACAATGTGTGTAAAGGTCAAAGAGAAATTATATCTCAATTATGCATACATAATATGTATGCATACAATATGCATACATATACCATAAATAATAATTCATTGTCACGTATGCAATTAAACAATAATACTATGGTTTTGTTTTGTACGCTCGTACAAACGGTCACGTATCATGTAGGATCATCAATAGGAAGACACTATTTCCCTTTCCCGAATGTAGCGGAAAAGAGGAAACGGTGTATCCGTCGCGGTGCTCCACGGAGTATGCCCCACCGAAAATAAATCGGAATCCTCGACGCGCTGCGTCGCGCTGCGTCGCGACACGACGCGACACGACGTCGGCACATGGCGGATCGCCAGGAGAGCGCAAAGTTTACATAACAGAGGAGTTTGACAGTACACCGGGCACGTGACCGCGGCCTCTATCTTATCTCGGCAAATACGCCTGCCCGACCGGCCGGCATGCCGCTCTTATTATTCCCTTTTACGTAACTGGCGGTCGCACGTATCGACCGGCCATCCTAGGCTCTGGGCGTTTCCCGCCAACTTGCTTCCCGCGGTTTCCGCCGCGCCGATATCCTCGCGCTTCCGGTATCCTGCCGCGTGGACAAGATAAAATTTAACAATCGGCCGTATCAAGATCAACCTTTGGAGTACGCTTTTTTCTTTTATCCCCTTATCTTCCGAGTATGTCTCTAATTGTGAGTTGTGTAAACAATGTCGTAACGTGTAAGCACTTGTCCTCTTAATGGAAGTTAATGGAATGCATCTGATAGCCCGTGGATCGACGTGGACTATCAAAAGTACGTACAAGTTTTCCGGCTGTATGAGTCTACTAAGCTACAATTAGTCTATTAAGATTTTAATTTAATTAAATCTGAACTCTAAGCGAACACTATCTCACAAATACGTCTTATTGATAACTCTATACTTTTACACATGTAATACTGCGTACTTTTATAAGTACACACATAAAGATATATTCTACCTACGAGTAAATATACTTGTTCCAAGTATTTGATAAGTTTATTTATCCGCAAATCTATCACAAAGTCATCAGAAGCGTCACATATACTTAAAACATATTTCAAACTTGTCTCTCGAACGAGATATATCTTAAACTGTTATTAAAAAAATATTTTTTGCTGAAGAAAATTATTACTTAAATAAAATGAAATAAGTAATTGCTTTTCTCGGCTGTAAAATGATATTTTTCTGTCTGTATAAATGGATTTTATTGGAAATTAAATGTTTTATAACAAATAAAGTACTAGATCTTTTATTGTTTTTACAGACAGCATTGGACCACGTAGTATATTTCAAAAATATGTTCGATAATTTATTTCTCGCTATAGAGGAAGTATCTAAAAGTGGGATCGGCGATATTCTGGCCTTTTCGAGAAACGAAACTTGTTGACGGAAGGGATGAGGGTAGTGTTATGTAAGTGCAACGTCGATAAGAGTTATGGTCAGAATTTCGTATTTATGGAATTGAGAGAGCTGTTACGATGTGTAACATGCAGTTTTCCTTAGCGCATAAGTTATACAACGGGCTCACGTGGAGGAATCACGTGTATGGGAGCAAATGTCATTCGCAAGGTGCCGCATGCGATTAAGTAGATCTTATCATCGCGTCTGTCATTTCGCGATATGACTTGCGCTTAGAGCACTTGCTGTCGATTACTGTTTGAACGTGCACAATTCAAAATTTCTTGATGAGTACAAGCAAGCTTCTTGAAAGATCTCTCATGATATGATTACATTTTAAGTTTATCTGGTAGACTTTTAAATGGCAAGTAGTAGGTATACAGCACGCGTTTAGAAAACGTTCTTAATTGTTTCTTATCGACTTTTTGCGCGTTTACATTGTATGTGTTACGCATGAAACATAAGGCACACATTCTTTTATGTAAACTTTATTATTTAAATTTTTTATCGATGCCAATATATTTCTGATGGTGTTTATCTTCAACTCTGATTTTTAATTAGCTAAGCTGCATAATTATTACTTAACCATCTCGCCACAACATTCTCCGTGGTTATGTAATATCAGAAGTGTAAAAAATAGGTCAATCCGTATGAAGGTAGGAAGGTGTGTTGTACCACAATCTGTTGTTTCCGTCTGCAAGGCGAAAAATGGTTTGAAACGGCGGATTCCAGTTCTCTTTGAGGCAATCTATTACGACATGCCAAATAAAGGAGAAGGCTAAATACAGAAAAAAAAATACGAGTCGACAAAGAAAAAAAAATAAGTTGCGTGTTACTGCGACCTAGTTTCCATTTGCGTTTTCCGAATATACTTTGTCGTTGAATATCGGAAAACGCCACGAGCCCGTACTCGACTTTTTCTTCACAATGCATTACATTATGTTCGTGAAAACGGGAAGCTAGAAACATTTCGCATTAAAAATATTTATAATTGTATTATACATATATTACTTATTGACTTAATTACTATGTATTAATAACATATTTGACAAAAAAATATTTTTATAGTGTTTTATTTATACATCTAATTAATGTTTAATATTAAAACAAAGGAATATAATTTAAATATTTGTTATTGTGTTTCCTGTGTTTCCTCATTCTAATTATTATTTTAATTAAGATTTTTTTTCAAGTTTGTAAAACACAATTATGTTACAATTGTTTCTTGAATGGAAAATAATTGATCTTCTAATTTTGTTAATGTATCATTAAAATAATATAATATATAGATAAAATCGACTTATTGATATAGATAAATTGATTCATTTAATAATTATATAATAACAATATTAATATCCTCGTTTCTTTTAATTATTAATATTCATGGATTCAACTGATATTGATATTACAGCATGAAAATTTAAATTTCTTTAATAGCTATTAAAGTGCAAATGATAAGATCTAGGAATAATTAAATTATAATGATCATTATATTGTGAATAAGTACTAGCATACGTTACGTAAGTCAAATCATAAAAGCATATAATAGCCTATCATTATTATAATGGTATTATTATATTACTTAAAAGAATAACTAATTCTTATAAGTATATTAATTTTAATAATATGTATAATATTTTTATTATTTTTACTGCAATAACTGTCACATTTTATAATTACATAATTATATTATACCTCTCATTTTGTTTCCTTCTTTATGACTATTTTTCTTATATTGTTTTAATATGTATGTAGATTAAATTGTTTAAATTATAATTATCTTTCAACTACATATAAGTACTGTGTTTATTGATCTTTAAGAATATGTTTTACTTTTTATGGAACTCTCGCATCAAGCTTTAAACTATCTAATTAATCTAAACTATCTAATCAAGTCGATATGATTTATTCAAAAGATAGGTGATGAACGATACCTTTCAATGCGTACCCTCTCAATTAGGGAAAGCTTCCGCCGCGCGCGGATTAAGCCGGATGAATCATATATTAATGCGCACGCACGTTTGCAGCCCGCGATGAATGAGAAAGAGCAAATCTCGCGATTGTTTTACGTAATTCGTTCCGGTTATCGCAATTCGGAGTGTGGGCTCAACATGCGCAGTGAAACGCCGGCTTTAGATCCGGATCGATTCGATCGTGGCTGTTCGTTCATTACAACTACGTGGGTTTCCTATTTAACGTCGAATCGGCCAAATTTCCGTTGTCGTGCCAGGCGTCATCCTATTAACTGGTCGGATTGCACCGCGGTGACTCAGTCAAGCCGACAGCAAATCCCCCCATTGCGAAAGTCAAATTTAGAAGTCGTCGGGATCGTTTGCATTCTATTTTGTATTGTTCTTGGATCGTGCCGTAACTATGCGTAACCGTGATTATGCACTTGTATTTTTTGATTTGTTTATTTTCAAGCGTCGACGATAATGTAATGAATAATGTAATTTGTTGAGCGACTATCACTTACGATTTAGAATTTTCTACAGATTTTCTGATCTTTATCTCGTATTGTCACTAATAAATCAACTATAACTGATCGATGAAACTGAATCTCGGAATTGTTTGTATATACAGCATGCGATTGTGTGACTATACATACAAACATACATAATTTGCAATAATCATGCGTAACAGTGAATTTTTTAAGTAACCTTCTATTACGAAGCTAAGACGGTATTATCGATTGAAAATTATCTATTAACACAACTGCAAACACAAAAGCTTTTAGAATAAGATTTTAGTATACAATAAAATGTTTACAAATAAAAAAATTGCAGAGTTTATAATTATGAGTAATTAGAGTAATTGGAGTAATTCTTCTAATTGCCATTCATATCTTCTATTTTCAATTTTTACGTAACTTTTATGAGACTTATAATTTTCGTATATTTCAATATATTTAAATCCAATATATTATTTTAAGGACAAATTATTTAATTTGTAATGTTAATAGCAAAATTTTTTTAATTAAAGAAAATATGTTTTTTAGAAATTGTATTATTTCTTATCATTACTTTTATATGTATACAAATTTTTTTTATTTACATTAATGTTTGCAAAAAAAGTGCAATCAAAACAATGGTGACAATCTCGAGCACAATTTAACTGTAACTCATGGCTTGTCTGGCACGGCAACGTAATGCAAAGATGCTTTCAGTTGATATATTGTGCAATCCAGTACTGCGCCTCTCTTCGCAAAGCGAATCGTAATCAGACTCAATTAGAAAATACGTAAGAGTTCAAGCAGATAAATCAATTTAAGCACCCTGCATTGATAGAAGCAACCTCGTGAGACCCTCTGCGTTGCTGTCGATTATTACTTTGTTCATGAGGAGACCGGAAATATGATATCTATTTACATATGTCTGAGATAGATTTATTTTATAACATACTTCTGCACTTCTTATTGCACAGAATGGGAAGATCAAGATTCTCCGGTAATATGAATGATTTACTGCTGTTCTAGAAATAGCAAGATTCTTATTCTTATTTTTGTTAAAATTTTTAATTATAGTTATTACTTTTTAAATTAAAATTTATATATTAATAAATTCAAATAAATTCTGTTGCTATTGTCATTTGTAAAGTTATTTTAAATTGATACAGATACAGATACATAAAAGTGGATTTCTTAGATCGAAAAATAACACATTCTAGGCTCTAAATGTTTCAAATGTTTTTACCTCAAAATAATTATAATGCTAAATATATGAAGGGCTATTTTACTTATAAATATAATTATAAATTTATTATTTAAAATTTTGTCAAAAAAATTAATCTTTTAATGTACTTATAAGAATGCGAAAAATGAAATTTAAAATTATGTTAAAATAACATATATGAAAACTGATATATTTTTTTAATGTAAGAATATCGTCGTTTTTCAGGATTTTAATGTGTATTTTAGAATTAACGTTATAGAATAAAAATTTGGAGAGAGAGAGAGAGAGAGAGAGAGAGAGAGAGAGAGAGAGAGAGAGAGAGAGAGAGAGAGAGAGGGAGGGAGAGAGGGAGGAGAAAAAGAGAAAGAGAAAGCGCATCTTCCCGCGCATCTGTAAATATTGTTCTCGGCACTTTCGTGTCGTCTGTGCCACCCTCGAATGCGAGGAAACCGACGTGTGGATTGCTGTACTGTCGTCGCCTTGACACAAATCGACTGCGCCTGTGACGGATTAATTTCGCTTCGCAGTAATTGCACAACCGAAACACACTCGCGGATTTGCAAGAGCCGTGGACTCGCTCGGGCATAACGTTGTTATTATATACATATACATAAAAGTATACATATACATATATCGATCGCGTAACTTCGATCTAATCGCGGGCAAAAGTCGTGGGAGAATTCGTGATTCTGACGTGTGAGTTCTCGAAAAAAGACCAATAATTGTACGTAAAAATGTCTCACTAGATATCTGGAAGCTAAATGTCGTGAGATAGATCGCATTCGTAAACGAGTGCGGGAGGTTGTAAAATGGAGGTTGAAAAAATGTGTAAAGACTAATAATATTGTTATATAATAAAATCGTCGTAACGAATGAAATTCAGGGACTCGGTATTATATATTAATAAAAAATTGACGGATTATATAATTCTAGATATAGCTAAATGTAG
The DNA here is from genome assembly GCA_021460005.1 of Tetramorium alpestre. NCBI lineage: Eukaryota > Metazoa > Arthropoda > Insecta > Hymenoptera > Formicidae > Tetramorium > Tetramorium alpestre. Next base: position 2,068,206 of record JAJVSH010000021.1, on the reverse strand, counting down.
ATTAGGAATAAATACAATTTTTAGATTTAATCGATTTTTAATACCCTATTTAAATCATGATTTTTATGTTATTTTAAAATTCACAAAGAAGATTTATTACATTTCAATCTGTTAAATAGAAAAATCTAAAGAAAACATTACCAATTTTCTTTGTTTTTTCAATACTTTCAATGAGTATGATAATTCATAATGTTTAAAATTTTTTGTGAAACGTATAATTGACGGTTTTATTTGAATGTAAGTTAAAATAATGGTATCCAATGGGTGAAACGAATTGAGTTCCGATTTGATGGATGAGCGCGATCGGAGAAGAATCGAGGACACGGCCCACTTTTGTTGTCGACGGAATCTTCACGGACGTCATAAATTACGTTTCTTTTTTTAATTACTCATTCTGCAATACTTTTCAAAAATTTAAAAATAATCTCTTATCTTCTCATCACGTTTCGAGTCTCAATACCTCGGCCTGCATTTGCAAAGACGTGAGGTCTGCATCGCATAACCATCTTTATATAATAGTACATAATATTTAGTCTTAACTTCCTTTGTTAGCATTACATATGAATTTATAGTATCCCATAAAATATTATTTCATACAAAAGTATTCACGTGTTTAATCTTCAAAATAATGCATATTTTTAAGAAAGAAATTATTAAGGATAAGTAATATATAGAATATATCTGTAGAATCTGACTTATGTCCATTTCTACCAATGCAGATTAACTTTAATCTCAGTTTAACTTACTTTTTATCTTTTTCTAACTCTTAAAACCGAAAAAAGATATAAAGTAAATTAAATCGAGATTAAAGTTAATTTGGCATTGGTAGAAATAGACATTAGTCATTCTTAAATAAATAATCTCGCACCACTTTCAAATATAATTTATTATTTCGCGAAAAACTGTGCGCTCGAAGAGGGTTTTATCTTGATTTTCGTAATATATTAAATTTAATTCTTAACTTCCAAAACACTCCATATGGCTACGCATAAAAGATATTCGAGTTAAAATATTGTGCAAATTTTTCATGGTACATACACTTCGATGATAGGCCGGCCTTAAAGCTTTATATAATCATGGAGCCACAAATCAAGAGTTATTACAAAATCGAAAAATGGAACAACTCACATTGCTATATATGTATATAGATATAGTTATCTGTTAAATATAATTAAAAAAGGTATTAAATATAACTATTATGTCATATGTTTCAGATTAAATATAAATAAAATGTAAAGAATTGCATTTTTTTATTTAGAAGGTAATTTAGAAATAAATAATTTTTATATAGTAATTGTGGTTTAAAGAAACAGGTCTAAATAAACTATCACATGACTCACGTAACAAGATAGCGCGCATGATCTCCGTCATGACTCGTCTCATTTGCTGTCACATTGTACGCACATTGTCAACTTTAACGGTACGAGCGCTTGGCAACTTGTAATCGTATCTTGTTAGGTCTGAAGTTAACAAAACATCAAAGCAGGTATATTAAATTAAGCCGGTAATCTATTTACAAATCAAGCTGAGAATAGAAAGACAAAACATACGCGTGACACTGTAATATTGTTTCAGAAAATAAATTATTATCAAGAATAATCGTAAGTAACTTAGTAGATCGTAAAAATATCGTCTACGTCGTGAATTATCGTTGAAATTCATTACTCGCTAAATCCGTCCAAACGTACTAATTTCTGCATGTCGCTGTCGGCTCGTATTTTACTTTCATCACAAAGCACAGCATGTATGCCTGAATTCCATGAGCGTGTTAAAATTAAATATTTCTCCCCCCTTTCGCAAAAGATAAAAAAGAATCTTGTGCTAGATTGAAAAAAGATCACGACACAAGAACAAATAAAAGAATATTTATAATGCAGAAACCGTGAAGAAACGCAAAGTAAACGGTGAAACCGAATGAAGCAGTGAGGGAGCACGGAGTCGCTCGAAAATAAGTTTCCCCTCGAGGTCTTCCATCACGAGACCAGAGATCGGCGGGGCCCTGACCTGAAAATCGCCCCCGTTGCTCTTTTTGCAAATTGTTGGAGCCACTACGAGAGCGCGTCCTTGATACGATAGGACCCGCCGGAGGACTCGCGTCCTCGCGCGTGACAGTTTCTCCTGCGGGAACTGCCGAGTATGGCTCGAATAGACGATGACATCTCGGATTTGGCAGAGATCCATGCACGTGCCGGGGTCGAGTAGGGATTCGCGAGGTTTCTCGAGATACACGCCCGCAGCCCGCCGTGTTTTCCGAAGTACCGCTCTTTGTGCTTAACGTGCCGCTCTTCTAATTTCCCTTGGAGGAAGCACGTCACTCCAACCGAAGCGCGAGGTGGGATTCCTGAATGAGTTTGATTTGACCTCCATATAAGAAATATATCTTTCTGAGAGCTCTTCTCCTCCTTTGGGTCTTCTATGAAAAGGAATCAATTTTTCGACGCGTTTGAAATCAATTTTTTTATGTAAAAATTTTTAAATGCGTAACTGCGAATGTGTCTTGTTAATGCAATATATTTTATGCTGGCTAAACAAATTTTTGTTTAATTAAAATTAAGTTTCAAAAATGTAAAGAATAACTATGCGTTTTTATTTCTGTTATTTTAATTTGTTTTATGCGCTAAAGATAAATTTGCTTGAATACCTCGGAAAGCCTTTTAACGCATTTGTAACATTGCGCTATTGTTCACGTTATTTATAGCATAGTTGAACAGTGCTCAGTAGGGCTCTGTCAGGCAAGGCTTTACTCAATGCTATTGCAGCATTGATCGAAGTATAAAATGATACATGAAGAGCTATTTGCGATCTACTAGTAGAAATTAAATTGTTGCGAATTGGGTCATCGGCAGATTGCTATGGCCTAGATTTCTACAGATTTGAAATGGCTTTCGACAAATATTAACTACCCCTCGTAAACGTTATCAACAATAATAATTTAATTTAAAAAAATTAACGGGACAAACTAACGAGACAAAATCACATTTAATTTAATTTTTATTTTGAGGGATATTTTCAATTTCTCTATGTGAATCTATTAAAAACGAAAGAAGATAAAAATTGCAAGCGCGGCAGAAAATGCATTCTAAAATAAAGTCTTTTACTTTACCTTTTTATCGTCACGTTTAATTTATATCACGGTTCATCTTGCATAAGTCTCTTCGTATCGAGAGATTTCTGATATCGCCACATATTGACACATGCACTAGCGATAGATAATTTAAACAACGAATATACTGCATTGATAACGCAAGATAATTTTTAATATTCCCTATTTTATCATTATATGTAATCATAAAATTTTATCATATAAAATTATATGATTAACCTTTCTTCAATTGTTTTTAAATAGTAAGAGGTAACTAAATGTACATATAATAATGTATATACATATATGAGAATATTTCTTTTATATCTGATAGTAATCTCTTTAGATCGAGATATATGTATGTATGCTAATGTACTTGTTATTAATATAATATTTAATTTAATAAAAATTTTGATACGAACTGGAAGAGAGAAACTGACTCGAATAATAAAAAAATTTAAAAATTTACTTACTATATGTATATTTCTAATTATATTTAAATTTCTATAAAAACTATGTAAATGTAATAATTTATAATACTTAATTAAACTACTATAAAATTAATTGTAAGTTTTTCAGAAAACTTATGAAAATAGAAAATCAAAAGTCAATCAATTTAACAATTAAATGATTTAATTTGCATAGATATCTGGAAAAACGATGGCATCGGACGTGAGTCGTTCAGCTATGACCACTGAATTCACCGGCGTAATTTAACGACGCTTATCGGCGGCGAGAAAAGCAGCGTCGGCGATCATTATATAAGCGAATCCGATATATGGAGCTCGCGTGCATAGTTAAGGAGCGTAAAAGCGCGCTCCTTCTCGTACCCTGTCATCGCTTTTATTTTGTCGAGCACGTTGCACCGGCGCGACGCGACGCGACGCGACGCGACGCGACGCGACACACGCTAAATTTGTACTATATAAGCGCAGCGGCGCGTCGAATTTAATTATAGCTGCCTTTAGAGAAACGAAACTCCGGGATTCGCGAATATGCGGAGAGACGAGTATCGGTCTCGGCGAAATGCGCTTGTGGGTGGCATTCTTTAAACAGCGATTCCCAACCGATGGCAATCGCGAATTCCAAAGAGAGGAGGATAATGTAGAACAATTATAAGATAATTATAGAAACAATACTGATTGATAATAAAATAAAAGAAAAATACAATGAAAGTTCTTGATGTAGGAGTTAATTTTATATTGCATAGTAATAAATTTAAATATCAATTTTCATTAGGAACAGAGTATGAAAGAGAAGAATATATCTATGCATTAAATGTTATAGAAATCTTTAAATTCAAATCTGATGTTAAACATAGCGTACAATTTATGATCCGTTTTATATTCTATAAATTAGGAATTAGGTTTTTCAATTTCTTTGTTTCAAATATAAGGTTTATTTTCATCGTTATAATCTATTTAATAAAATATTATTTTGTTCTATACGTCTAACTTAACGTCATTTATTTAAAAAATAATACATTATATTAAAAATAGAGTGAGAGTATACTGATTAAAATAGCAAATTAGTCAGACTAAATTGAGTGTCTCTGGCATTCTCATCTGTTGACGAGGATGTTTTCAACTAGATCATCGACGTCTGCAATACAGAATGGTTTCGGAGAAGAAGAATAAAAGTAGTCTTTTGTTTCAACTTAAATTCTTCTTTATACATTATTTTCGCATTTTTTTATTTTTACTTTTAAGTATATTTTAATTACGATTACTCTTCTTATCAATTGACGAAACAATTCTAATTCTAATTCTAAATTAAAAGAGTTCGATAATTATTAACAATTAACTGTGTTTTATATGTTTCGCAACCAGTTTTATTTTTACAAATTGTAACTTCAAGGATTTCTTAATCAAGGATAAAGAATCTCTTATAAAGGATTCGACTGTGATAAATTTCTTTATTTTTTTTTACATAATTTACTGGCAAAATAAGATTTTTTTGGTGTTAGTGTCAACGAGTTTCGTTCTAAAGTACAGTGTGTAAAGTACGGTGTCGTTGCTCGATGGCTGAGCAACGTTATTAAAACTACCGTAATCGACCTGTAGGCCAGGTGAACGATGCAGGTGCGACCGAGGGCAGCATGGCTACCATGCTCATATAACACTTATAACCCGTTTTATTCTAGCGTAATCATTCGTGGCTTAAAATTTCATTTCCACGTGAAACCGCTTATTAGTAAATACATCGTGAGCGATAACGCTGCTTTACGTAACCCTCGCGTTTTAACTCGACGATTTATTGTACAGTGTAATGTATTCGCGAAGATTCCGATTCAATGTTATGTGCAATATTTACGCGTCACACACACGTGTAAACAACTACGTCACCGGCTAATCGCATTTCTCGAGGAAATCGTGCTCGAGGACTGGTGCGCAACGATCATATCACTCTATGCACTCTACAATTGCTGAATTTATCTATGATATAATTACGTCTTTTTTTCCTTCATATTAGTTTCACATTTGCCAAATTCAAAAGAGATATACACTGATTACATAGTTCATATTTTATGCTTATTCGTATGCATATACATATTTGTTTCCTTTCAATTCTTTCTCTATTTGCTTGCAATTGCTTCTATACTTCTCAAGTGTTCATTGAGTATTTGTTTCTCGTTCCCTCTTACGAGCGGTTGATGGTGGAAAATTCTTCAATTCTCAATTTCATATTTACCAAAGTCTTACTACCGATTGGAAACAGCAAATAGATATTCTTCAGATGACGGGAAGCCTAATCGAATAAGTGTCACAATCCCTTTATATTATGTTTTTCTCACGAAAGGTCCTATTTCAAGGTGTAATGACGAAGATAACAAGGACGATCTTGGCGAGGTCGATTAGTCACGAAGCCTTGCTCGACAACTTCGGAGGGAGAGAGAGAGAGAGAGAGAGAGAGAGAGAGAGAGAGAGAGAGAGAGAGAGAGAGAGAGAGAGAGAATCGTATAGATAACTTTTATTATAATCTGCTTCGAAAATCGGCAGAAGGTCGAGTGAGACGCAATCGATTATCCAGAAGAATCAGAACTTGTAGCAAGAATTACTATTAACGAAGTTACAAATATTTTGTTATACGACGTAAATAATATTCAGAAATAAATAATATTCTAATTAAAAATCGGAATTAGAATGAGAAAATATTAGTAGTGGACGCGCATAATTTAAGTATATAGGTACGTATAACGTTGTCTACAATCTACAAATAAAAATAATGCCTGAGAACGAGAGAGTTTTAGCATTCCAAAATATAGTTTTGCAAGTCAAACAGTTGAAAAGCGTGAGGACTAATTCAAAACGTGTAAATATTTATACGATATATCTCATGGGGTAGACGTAGCGTGTCTCCGGATGGGACGTCGTCGTCGTCGATTCAGACCGATATCTCCGAAGAAACGTTATGTAAGAACCGCCTCGGACTGGCCGTGAACTTAACGGCGTCGTCGTCGCGATCGTCCCAGTCGAACGCCTCCCTTTCCACGCACTTTACACACGTTCGGTGCACGATATGCACGGATATGCACGAAAGAATACGGATTCTTACTTGGTAGTATTCAACTTGGTGCGTCTCTTATCACAGAAATAGCTATTACGAAGTTTATTATCGCATAATTATTAAAGTAACTATTAGAAAAAAGGAGCATCAAATCTAGATAGCACTGTACTGTATTTAACGGTATAATTAAATCAACCTGCTTATTTATTTTATTTTAAATAAAATAAATATCCTAACATGTAGAATGAAATACACTAACATGTACTTTATTTCTTTTTCTTCTTGATGTAACTACTGTTGTGTTTTTATAGTATTTTATTTATCTTTGAATCTCCATAAAGTTATTGTATTTAAAATAAATTCTGTATGATAATCAGTATAATATTCAGTAAGTTAAATATAATAAAAGACAGAAATCAAGAACGAAACGTCTCAATATAGAGATGAAATTTGACACTTTCTTTCAATGAAAAATTACGAGTAGAATGTCTATCTTTGTAAACATATGTATATATTTATAGAACTGCTGAACAATTATCAAGTTTATATCTAGAAATATATCATTCGTTGACCTATCTCACTCATTTGCCTTTTGCTTGTATCAGTATGTAACTCGATAATTCATGTTTAACTTTTAATTGCTTTAAAATCCTTTAATCTAATATGCTTCAATACAAGTTTTGCATTTATTTGCATTTATAATTAGAAATTATATAATAAAAATAATTAATAATATATGTATATTAATTATAAGGAATAACATTTAATATCAAATTATCTTTTTATGATTAAATCTCTAATAAAAGTAAATACACATTTACGGTTTCTTTAAAATTTAAATTTCAATATTATTATATTTCTGTTAAATTAGTTAAAATTAAATAATAAAATTATTATAAATACAATCAATACTCTATTTTTGTAAGTAAACTTTACCTATTTGTAAATAAAACCTGTTTAAGATATTTTGAGAAATAATGTTATTAAAAATTACTTAGCAACTAAACCACCACGTATTGAAAACAGTTAAGGCTTAAACATCAAACACAATTCCGATCTCTGCTGTTCGTCTCTAACGCAAAAGCTTTCGTTTATTTTTCAAGAAATAAATCATTTCTACATCACTTTCCAGACGCGATCTTACCAAAGAAACATTATTCAAACATAAATGATATCCAGAAATCAGTAATTTTATTCTCGAAATTTGTATGTAGTAAATCCATAATGCTAAAAAATTTAGTTAAAAAACTAAAAAATTATTTAAAATTTAACAAAATTTTGGATAACTTTTATATAAAACCACATAAAGATTTTATTAAAATCGATTTAAAAGCAAACAATAAGCTGTTAAATTTTTATAGAAAAAAAATAATAGGATTTTGTATCATAAGAACAATTTTTTCCACTTTAATATTTAATCGATTAGACAATTCAGTTTTAAAATTTTATATATA
>JAJVSH010000021.1:2048339-2059943 GCA_021460005.1 Tetramorium alpestre | reverse complement strand
ATATATAATAAATGCAATGCTATTTGATTAATTATTCATTGTTCTTTGTTAGAAAATATAAATTAAATTTTTGGTAAAAATATTTGTACAATTCAGAAATGTTAACAATATAAATTTACATGCAATTTTTAAAACTTAATTTATATAAATCATTTATTTAATATTGAAAAATATAAAATAAATAGTAACATCAACAGTTCTATAACATCTTTATAAAGCGAAGAATTGATTTTCAAAGAATCTGATTAAAATCTGACACAATAGAGAACAGATGTTTGTGAATTGATTACATCGAGGTCAATAATCTTTTTAGCTCAGAGTGATAAAAAGTGAGCTGTAAAAGAGTGAGGGAAAGCGTTCGAATGAGAGACTGAACTTTATTATCAGAAAAAGAAGCGAAGCAAATATATTCTTAAATCTGATTTTTTTAATGCTTCTTCATTAATCCTTAAAAAATTGAAGAAAAAAATATGCGTTTTAATATGTAACAGAAACTAGTAAAAGAATTTCATCAGACTAGACGTCATTGTCAAAGAGAGATTAACTTGTTAAAATTAGCTTTATTTGATAGATTTTAGTAAATAATTAATTATAATATTTAATAAAAGTGTTTAAATACAGGATAGTTTTATTAAAAAGTTTCCATTTTTTTTTCTTTTAAACTTGTCTTGCGCACTGTTTCTGTATTCTTCTTTAATTTCATTTTGTTGATGTATATTAAAAATTTATCATTAACATCATATTTTAAAGAAATAATTATTAATGTCTAGATCTAATGTTATTGTGATATAGATTTGCAACAATTTTGTTATTCGTTATAATTTATGTTTGTTTCATTTTATGTTTTTATTTGAATTATGTAATTACATAATTTAGATGCATATTGTTTTTGTAATATTTTTTATAAATATTGTAAATATATGTTAAAATTTTGTTCAATATATTTTTTCTCGATTAAAATTTCTATTTTTATATGTTCTTTATTTCTAGTAATATTTAATTTTCTGAAATTAAAATGCAGTGAAATGTTCATGTAAGATATGTAGATAACATAAATCAAATTAAAATTGATGTAATTACTTAATCTTAATATTATTTTACAGTATTAGTATCTAAATGATATAAGATGAAAATAATTCTGCGTAATCGGAAAAATAAAGAAACGGATTTTTCTCTCTTATTTTTAAGTGTTAATTAATTGCTGGTCAAAAGACTGCCAATTCCATTCATTGTCACAGCGGATTTGGCTCTGATATTATCTGATTTATATCCGCACGTAGACAAAATCCACGAATACATCGCGTAGTTTAGCAACTTGTCTATCCTATTAGTATTAATCCAGATATAATAAGAAGCAATTTTTTTCGAATAGGCGTAATTATTTAGCACTAAACATAACATTTGTGATTTTGATTAAATCGAGGTAGATTATGAAATGCGAATGATAAACCAGTATATTATACTTTTAGTGTCTACCGACTCGCCTGAAACGTTATTCAGATTAGGTGTTTCGTAATAATCTTTATATAACCACATGTTGTTACCCTTTGCTCGCGAACAGAATGTATTAAAAATGGTATCGCCTGATTTTTAAGAATCATTTCTAGTATTATTTCTTTTTTAATAATTGGATTTGACACAATTCGGTTAAATTAATTAGTTTCATTTGAAGCTGAAGTCATAGAAGCTTTGGTGACGAACGCATCAATGAAATTGTGACATTGATACGATACGTCAAAGTGATAAGCAATATGATTCAAATAGAAAATGTCAAAATTTGATAACTGAATCTTTATGATTCATAGATATTACGCAATATTTGAATATTGTATTTTCACCAGACACACATTGTTATATTAAATGTTATATTAAATAAAATTACATCTCTATTGTTACTATTAATTACCTTTTAATTTTTTCTATTTTAATTTGATGTACTTCTTTTTAGTTAGTTGTATTATTTTTTTACATTATTAATATTTCTTTTTATATAACTATTTAAATTTATTTACATTTCTCAACATAAAATGTTAAAGAAACTCTTTAAAAGATATCTGAAAGATGTTGAAAAAATCTTTCCAACACTTTTGCAAAGCTCGCTTTTGTGACTAAATTTTTTTGCAATATGAAATCTTGTTAAACGTGTTTTTTTAACTCGGTTTTTCTTGAAGCACATTTTCTATTCACACAAAAGACTAAATATTATAACTATAGTTTACCAACTAGTGAGAGAGAGAGCACATTTTCATTATTGAAACAAACTCAGAAAGAAAATTATTTCTCACCGAAACATCACTAAACCATGCCTAAATTCATCAATAAGAGCTTTTTTTTCCTATCCTACGCAATAGAGTGAGAATTTTAATCGCACGTCATATTACTATGATAAAGAGTAACTGACGAGTATCAAGTACGTCAAGCGACTGAAATGCGACGAAACGTTGTTGACGTTGTGAAGGCACGAAGATGCGCCGTGAGAAGTGATAAGTGATAAGCGAATTACTTACCGAGATGAACCGCCAGGTTGTATCTCTCGAGTGCCTGACCTAGGTGACCCTTCCTCACGAGGATATCACCCTCGTGCCTCGCCCGGCTGGCCTCCGCCTCGCCGGGCCACCATCTCTCCACGAGTCTCTGCACCAGCACATTCGTTTCACTCACAGCCGCGATCTTGACGCCGCACACGCGACAGTTGTACGACGGTTCCACGCAGTTCCGGCAGTACGTGTGACCGCAGCCGGCGGTCACCGGTTGGCAGAGGGTGCCCTCGCACACGGGGCAGGCGAAGGACACGTCGGGCCTCCGTCGGGCCTCCGAGCCCGCGGCGACGCCGACCATGTCGTCCAGGAGCGCGGTAGCCAGGTGCTTGAGTCGCTCGGCCGGCACCGATATCGCGCCCGAGCACCTCGAGTAGATCTCGATCGACTCCCTGACCCGGCCGCACTTGACCAGGGAGTCGCTGTAGCCGAGCAGCACCTCGTAGCTCGAGCCCTGCTGCTTCAGGCATCGCTCGTACAGCTCGACCGCCAGGTGGTAGTTGCGGGAGGTGAACGCCTCCTTGGCGAGCTCCGTCATCGCGTTCCTCCCCCCCCCCGTTCCTGCGTCCCGTCGCTCTTTGGCAATTCGGAGGAGAACGAAAGGGCGGTCCCTCTATGAGCAAGCACTCGCGTGTGCGCCTCGGACGTTCTCTCGGTGAAAACCGCTCGATGCCGGTCCGGCGATGCTGAGGACGAGGCACATCTTCACAGGAAGAGAGACTTTGAAGAAGAATTACGCGACGGGGATGGGGAGTACGATCGCACGGGGCAGACGGTGCGGGTTCACTCGGACGCACCGGGGAATTCCTCGCGTAGTCCGACGCGCGGAACGGAAGGCGAGAAAGAGAGAGAGAGAGAGAGAGAGTTTGACAGCTGGCCGTCCACGCGTGCTGCTCCGCACGTTCAACACGCGCGCGACCGCTCCACACCGCACGCTGGCGCACCGAGGACTGACGCGTCGGCTGTCATCGGTCGACCGTCAGCAGGGGGATGGTGGTGGCGGAGTGGTGCAGCCGTCTCCTGACTCCTCCGAAGCCAGCGCCACGCGGCTTCGGATACACCACGCCGGGCGGCGGGCTCCGCGCGAGTCCGGCGGAGGGAGATTACGGAGCACGTTGCACGCTGAGGCTCGCCGCTTCACTTGTATCGTAGCGGCTCGGGCGGCGTGTTCCGCCAGCGATGCGCGCGTAGGTGTTCGCTACTCCCCACCAGCCGACGCGCGAGGCGACGCGTCGCGTCGTCGCGTCACTGCCGAAGCTCACCTCTTTGTCTGGAGAAATGCCCCCTGATCTCCGGTCCTCGTATTATTATTGAGCAAATTGTTACTGTCACGTGTGTGCAACGTGTGTGCAACGGTGTGACGCGCGATATCTTTCCGTGATTTTTTTTCTTTGCTCTATTTTCCTCCTCGAACTTCTTTGTGACGTTCTTCCTTCAGCTTTCTTCGCCGTTAGATGCTACGGCTGATAAGAGGCTTATTGCTTTGTTTGCGGATTTCATTGATTCGGGGAACGAGAGAAGAACGCTGTTTCTCTCGCGCTCTCTCTCTCTCTTCTTCATCTTTTTTATCTTGAACTCTTTTGTCTTTGTAACTTGTAACAAGTGAATTATAGTAAGTTGTGATTGTCATTTAGCGTACATTATTTTGATCTATCTATTATAAGGCATAATAAGTCTTCGTTGCTTTATTATAATTTATTTTCTCTCTAATTCATTTTATTTTATATTGAGATAATTACAATTCCATATTAATCATATATCACATAAAGCACTAATTTATATATGGAATAATTTGCAGTTAGAATCTCTTCATTTCTTTTTGAGATCGTTATGTGATCGTCATAATATGATTTGAATCTTATATAATCTCAATTATAAAATAAAACCCTAACATCTATTCTATTTGATGCTTACTGAACAGACAATCTCTCTATCAAAATGCTCTTTTGAATCTTTATATCTTTAACATTTTTAGAGTTTATATAACCCTACAGAGTTAAAAACCCGCACTATTTTCTTATCACGTACGTTACGATTATACAAGTATCGATATCACACCTTGGAATCCAATCCAATAATGTCAGTCAATGGTTCTGTTATCGGTTAGCCCAGCGACGTATCAAATCGCTTTGATTCCCCATTCATATCCTTCACACTCTCGCAGCCACCCTCGTCGGAATTCTTTCCACACTGAGGCCCAATTACAAGTGGATTTTGATACGGTCAAGTCTCGTCGAGTTTCATTCGAGAGATACCTTCCCGGACACTTGTTACAACTTTAGCTCGATCGACCGGGTCCTTCCAACGGGAATGGTCTCGCCGGAATCACGTCGGATGCGCGCAAACCGTACGACGGCGCGTCACAGGAAGAAGGAGCGCGGTGATTGCACTGTATGTGATCGACGTGTAGTATGTAACATGCGGAGCGAGGGTGACGAATTTTTCTAACTAACAATTAGCTTTTCACTGGCAAACGTCAGTCTTCTGATGTCACACCTCGACGAGTTCTCACCGTGCATGAGCAGTAACCGCTCTGAGATGTCCCGTTTGTCTGATGCGTATAGGTATCGTATAGGTATGTACACGCATGTGCGTAAAGGGAGTACGCAGTCGCCACAGGATCGCTCTTCGAAAAGAGAGGGCTGAACTGCGTGAGCTGCGAGAGCAGCAAGGGAAAGGGCGGCGAAGAATGAGAGATCAATATATGGCGAGTTCACGGGGTGATTAACCCCTTGCACTTGCCATCTGTCTATGGAGTGTTCTCCTTTGTTGTATCGAAATTTAAGAATGAATCGCGCAAATGAATCGACTTTCTCTAATTGTAAGTAAAAATTTTGAGGATATAAAGCTATAAAGGTCTAGTATAAAAAATGATTTCCTTATTGTAAACTAAGTTTTAAGAATGTCCGTACATATTGATATTTTATTTTCTGAATGTTTTCAAGTGAATTTCACGTACATACACACAAGTTATTTAATGCTTGATTGTAAAAACATTTAATATTATAGTATAAAGTCAAATCTAAAGTTAAATCTACAGTATTAATTATTTAAATAATAAAGAATGTTTCATTAAAATAAAAAATATTTTTTATTAGTATTAATCTAATACTATAATCTATGAAAATTTTGACGTAATGACTTTTCTTTTATTTATGTTTTTTACATTGTAGTGTATTTTATAATGCAAACTAAATAGTTTCGTCGATTTGCCAGGGGGGGTAGACCACAAGCATTTACAGAATAAATTATACATAACACAATAGACAAAGAATATTTATTTACTTTTTTAATTCATAAATATTTAAATTTATGCAGATAATGATTAATGGATTTGATAGATTAAGGAATTTATGTAATTATAGTGATTTATGATTTACTAACAATTCACAAATTTCTAATGACATAATGTGTAAATGTGTAAATAACACATTAAATCCAAGTGGAAGTTTCCTTTCTTTCAAGATAATTTAGCACATTAATTTTTTTAAATTGAACTTTAATCGATTAAAAAGCATTTAATGCAACAATTTATGCTCTATATAATGTGAATTGAAATATAAATATCAGAATCACTGTCACCGAAAATTTTTAATATTTTTTATTTTATTTATATCATTTCTGGATAAAATTAATGTATCGTTGCCGACCGATAATATATTTTTTTAACAAAATCGAGAGATTGCATTATATATAAAATAAATAGAATAATAAAAATAATAAAATGTTTGTTAATTAATAGACAGACGCTGGCAGTAAAAATCTTATTAACAAGCTTCCGACTTCCAATAATGTGTTGAGATCTGATCTGATCAGCATGATATGTAGACGTTCATTATATGCGTATTTACTTGCAGTGTGACTCAATTGCGATTGCAATTCGAAATTATGCGTGTAATCATTATGCCAGAATATGAGGTGGATGTCAATAACCGGAATAACAAACACGCGTATTGATATTCTTATGTGATTACTTGAGATATTTAGATTATGTGTTTGTCACACAGCGAGCAAGCAAAGCATAACAAATGCGATGACGCACTTTGTTATTTAACGACGGAATGTGGAATAATCGAGTAGGCATCTAATAAATAATCAGAGCTTATATAAATTACAGGAACGTCGGTAAACCAATGGCCATTAAGCGCTTAACGTATTATTCTAATTTGTTTGTAATATATTCCTATTTTAAAAAGTAGAAGCGTCTTTCTTGCTGAATCTCTGAAATAACATACTTCTTTTTACTCGTAAAACAGTTTCCTGCGACTGTTTTGCATTCCACGAATAAATTTACTTCCTAATCGTACGAGATGTAACTAGCGGGGAATATTGATGATGCATTGGGAAGATACATTATGCATTTTACTTCTTATTTTGTTATGCAAGGAATTGTTAGTGCTGCTGTGAATCGAATTTTGCAAACTGTTTTATATTAACCGTGTTTAACTTAAGAACTTGTAATTGCAGTATAAGAATGTTGCGTATAAAGGCGAAAAGATCTAATCAATCACAAAAATTTATAGCCGTTTAACAAAAGTTGCGAAAGTACGAGGATCAACAGGACTATTCAAATTAAATTAATGATTTTACTTAAATAATATAGGACTTAATAATGAACTTGTTCAGTACATTTCAGTAGACATTTTAATGCTTTATTTTTTAATTTGTTTAAATAACTATTCGTTCAGATTCTAATAATTAATTATAAATAAAGAAATTAAGTACTAATAAGAAAATAACAGTTATAAAAAAATTATAGAGTACAATATTTTGTTATATCAGAAAATAATTATGCTTTTAAATTAATGTATATTTTAAAGGTTTAAGGAACCGATTAATGTATTTATTATCCGTTCATACATTTATTTAATGATTCCAGGATGTGGACATTTTTCAGGAAAATAAATAAAACTACACGGAAAACATGTTAGAATCACCTACCGATCATCATATACCGATCAGCAATCATATATAGCAAGAAATAGGATACGCGTCTGGCATCCTAGCGCGCTTCGTTCGATTTCGATAAACGGATCGTTGCGGATCGTTGCGGAGGATGCGGACGAAAAATGATCGCGTCTCGTCTCGAAATCCGTCCGAAAAGTCGCGAACGCTTAATCTCCAGCTGCATACGCGCGTTTATCTGCTATCTTACGTAAGGTATTTGTGCCGTACAAAGAGTCACCTTTGCCGATCGCAAAACAAATTGTTAATCATCGAAATACGGCGTATCTCGCGCCGTTACGTAAATGGTTTACACACGGTCGACGAGGCACGCCGCGCCGCCGCAACCACACGTCGTCGTACCTAACTGCTCCTTTTGGCGGCGGAGGAAGAACTCGGATTTTGCAACGCAATCTGAATCGTCGTCGGTGGCTTTCGTTAAAGTCGTTAGACCAGTCGGTCTCTCGCGCGGCGGGTCTACGTTCTCGTTAATGTTTTTAATCTCGCTTTTGCGAGTTTATGTAAATATTTTAATTTCGCTCTTGGATAGAAGACGTAAGAAGAATAAAAATAACCGGCCTGTGATTGTGTTATCTTGACGTTTATTTAATCGAGCTGTAACGAGCAGAAAAGAGGAAAAGAAGTACATGTAATTTGAAACTTCAATTAAGTCAATTTTGATTCTTCTTAATTTTTAGTTTTAATTAATTTGCAAAATAAAATTTCACGCAGTCTGACTCAATGTTTTAAAATTTTTTAAATAAAGATTAAAATTTTTTTTTAAATCGCCAGAATAGAAAAGATCGTGTTTGTAATTGTTTATTAAGTTATGCAACGTAAGAAGCTTTACATTTTTACTATTCTTCTTTGATTTGCAAAATTTGCAGTTCTGTCTATTACTTGACAATATATCCTACACTGTGAAATTATAATCGACTCTTTTAACGGTGGTTGTTTCGAAAAGCTTGTTGCGCGCTGACATAACTTCAAAAGTCGACATAACCTACCGCGCACGTTATTAAACATCGCGTTTCGCAATTAGGCACCTTACCGAGTCGCACGTTTATTAGAGCGTTGAGCAACGCGATTTAACGAGTTCAATACACACGACTGAAAAGCACGGATACCGGCTCGGATTCCTCAATCAGCCGGATACACATCGACCGAAATGTCTTGCGGATACTCGCGGTGGTTGCGCCATTTCGCAAAAATGCGGTTAGAACCGCTTCGAGAGAAGCCGCGGTTTTAGTGGCTTATGTAAGGCCTCCTCAGCCGATTAATTTACAATTTACAAAGAACGATTGATTGCTATCCACGGGATCATTGAAAGAAAGGGAGAAATTTTTTGCAATAATGGAAACAAGATGATTGTGCTCGCGATTGATATGCTTATATTTCATAATTTGTTGTTATCTCGATCGATTGTGCAGAATTTTTTGCCGCAAAATCGACAAAGCCGGTGCGTTTTGCATTCTGTCTTATTTTCTTCTTATTACTATTTATTATTATTTTACGAAGGAAAATCCTCATTAATTTATCTAAAATTACACGCCACGTAACGTGATTGTTACATAAACGTTTTGCGCTTAAACGATGATTTTTCCCGGCTCTTTCTCTCTCTCTCTCTCTCTCTCTCTCTCTCTCTCTCTCGTTATCAGCAGAACTTGGCTCGAATAAGACGCGCGATCGCGAAGCATCGAAACGTGCTTCTTGCACGCGTGAGGCACGACGACGAAGACGGCTGCGAAACGACGGTTGCGTAAACGGGAGTTAACCGCGCGAGAAACCGTGAGCGAACGTGAGGGGCGATGGATGGCGCGGTCCCGCAAATCGGCGGGCGTCGCATAAAGCAACGCGGCATGACTAAAAATAAAGCGGGCTCTCGGTAAACAGTGAGCCGCTTTATATAATGAATGAGCGTGAATACAGTGGGGAGCGGCGGCGCTATAGCGTCGACGATACGTCTGTCGCGAGCGGAGCGTCCGTATCTAGTGCGGCGACGCGCTGCGCCGCGCCGCGATGAATGATCGGATTGCGAGCAGCGCGCGTGCACCGACGACGGATTTTCCTCTTACGCGACAGTTACGAGAGATATCTTATAACGCAGCTTTTTATATAGAGTTATAGAACGTGCTAATTCTTGGATGATTCCGTGATAATATGTGATTCAATCACTCGTTATTTTAAGTGACACGAAAGACTTATTTCGTGGATAGAGTAATGCATTTAAAATAATCGAATTAGTCTGAACATATGAAGAAAATTTCGAATTATTTCGAATATTATTATTCGAAATCGAAAGTATTTTTAAAATCTCGTATGTGTTGACAATCTTAGAAGTCTCGAACGTGTGGAAAGTTTTAAAAATCTTATATAAGTTCTTAACTATTGTAAAAGTATATTTATGCTTTTATGATACTTTCTATTATTGTTTCAATCCATTTTTTTCATATAGATATAGATAACAGTTTTATTTTCAAATTTTTTATGTTTTAAAAATTCAAATTCTTTCTAGTTAAGAGTTTATGTATTTGTAAGAATTTTAAAAGCTTTAAGATATTTAATACTTTTAAGACTTCTCGCGAACTTTTGATTTTATTTATTGAATTGTTTAAAAATGCTCGACAATTGTATGTATGTACATCTGTTATTAATTACGAGATATTTTATATAAAAATGTAAATTATATAATCTCCAAAATAAATTGTTAATTTACAAAAAGGAAAGAAAGAAATTTTAAATTTAGACTCAAAGTAATGGCTAAAATGTTATATTATATATATATATATTAATTTGTATGATGTAAATAAACTATGTGATTTTTTTAATTTTAATAGTGAATGTTTTTCAATTTTGTAAAAATTATATGTGCGTACGATAATATTCCTAATAGAAAAATGAATTTATAACTGTGTATATGAATGAATATCTAAGATTTGATCGTGAGTTGCAAGAATTTATCTGTATTGATGTCATGCGAAAAAACGTGTCTCGACTAGGATCGACAATTAAATTATGATTCTAGATATTGTTGTCATTTTAATGTATGTTGACTGAGCTTTCCGTGAAATAAAACTCACATGCCGTGACGTAATGATCGTTACGTATTGAAGCGTTCAGGAGCGTAATATTTCACGGAAGTTCGATCGTGCAAAAGCTTGAGATTTATGCCAGCATCAAAGTTGATTCGATGTATCATTACTTTTTTTATATAATTGTACAATTAGAATATAGTTTATATTGATTTCTCTAAATATTTTTCTACAATGAAGCATGTTTGAACGACATCGAATATTTTATATAAAAAAACGTTTAAATATTGACAGATTTAGTCATATAAGATGAATGAATGTTTTAGGTATTCGTTATAATTATTATATAATTAAAATTATAGTAGATTTATTTAATCTAATACTTAAATCAAATTAGATTTATTTCAATTGAATAAATAAATTTTGATTGCCATTATTTAATACGCTATCACGACTTCAAATATTGCTCATGTAATTCTCGAAACAGGATTTTGATCATGTAATTCTCGAAACAGTAAAAAAATGAAAAGTGAAAAGTGAATAGCTTTCACGAGAACTCTAGGATTCCGATCAATGGAATCGTTGCGTTAACGTTAAAATTTTCCATGTTATCGCCCTATGGAAAAATTACATGTTACATGATCGATGCCCAGACTTATAAAAAGCCCGTATCGGACCGAAACGGATTACATAAACTCAAACGTGCGTCAATAAGGTGTAGATTTCGTTACATTGTTAATTATCACTGATGTAAATCTGTTTACAAGATGACACATTTGTCTAATTATATTACTCGTGGTCAGACGATATTAGCTATAAGTATTCTGTTGTCGAAATCGAGCCAAGTGTTTTCATATTTTCGACTATAATTACACTGGTAAGGAATCGAATCACTCAAACATCGGAATTGAATTACTAGCTGATACATAATCCTTTTAATACGTGTCATTAAGCGATTATTTGTCAAAGCTGCAACAAATTTTTCATCGCCGCCGTATAAATTCATGAGAACGAATAAAAGCATATCTACTAAATGCATTTCAATGTATTTCAAAGCACACTTGATATATATATATATATATATATATATA
>JAJVSH010000021.1:2019401-2047759 GCA_021460005.1 Tetramorium alpestre | reverse complement strand
ATTATATAATATTTATATAATAAATTACTTTTTAAAAAATGTAAAAGTTGAGTTTGTAGAATTGTACTCGCATGTCAAAATCTTATTTAATGATTTCTGATACTCTTTTGAATGTACTTGCGGATTATTATGATATCAATGTGAAGATTCGCATCGAGAAACGGCGCACGATCATAGAATTATGATTTAATCTTTCGTGCTTTTATCGACGTGATAAATATTAGATATAAACGTATCTAGTATTATATTTCTGTGTATATACGCTTATCTAAAACAATAATTTCTCGTCTCGTATCTACTTTGGTTTTTTTCTCAATCTACTTAAGACTCGTTATTGCAACAAAAACAGATGTCACTGACATCATATTTTTGCAATATGCGATAATTTTGTATACTTTTACAAGATAAATAATTTGACTGTAAATAATTTTATTTTAAATATTTTGTATCTTTATATCTTTATCAAAATTATATTTTCAATAACAAAAATCTTGTCGCTGATGCACGATATTTATGTCATTTTGCATTTTCGTGAGAATGAGAAAAAAGACATGACTAGACACAATCTTTCCTCTGATAAAACAGAAAAGTGTGGTTCAGCTTTTGACAGGAGCAGTTTTTTCAGAAAAGACTGTATTTGCGAAATTTGTTTATCTGCATTGTAAATAAGATTATATAAAGTTTATATAATATAAATTGATCGATCGATATTTGTAAAAACAGCATTTGCTTTTTACAATGACAATTAATTATGCTATTTTACCAATTTTTTTTCAAAATTCGAAGAATCCAACTGCTAAATTTTCAGCTTCAATTTTTTAGTGATTTTATGATGATGAAAGTAAACAAAAGACTAAGAAATAAGATTTGCGTTATTTCATGTAAAAAGATCAAGACTATCTATTATTCTATAATTGTATAATTGTATTGTATCAGAAATTGTTGAACAAATTAAAATAAAAATCGAATTAATGAGTAAAGCACCATTTGTTCCATTGTGTATGTGTGTGTCCATGAGTTTAAACACGGGTGTATCGTGATCAACCACGTGCACTCGCACGTTCAAGACAGAGGTTTACATAACATCGTTCCGTGCACAGGCATATACGTAAAAGTAAGGATAGAGATGTGACACAACACAGAAGCTTCTCAATCCAAATTAGAGCATCGATTGATGTAATCAAAAATTGCTAAATAAATCTCTATTTTATTCTTTCTTTATCTGATGATCTCTTATTTATAATCCATATTTATCATAAGCTATTATATGTGATTTGAAAGAATTTAAATTTCAATTAATTATTACCTTTATTATTGTTAATTTATTGATTTTTTGCGATTTATAACATGAATATATTTAAAATACTAAAAAAAAAAAACATTTTATTATCTATCTTCTTTATAAGTTTTATTAATTTGTATTTTACGCAAACTACAAGTTTTTAATTTTATTTTTATTTTCTAAAACATTATAAAGGAAATAATGCTATAAAATATTGGTCATTCTTCAATTTTTATAAAATAAATAACGCCATATTTGAGACATATATTGTGAAATATGGTGATATTGCAATTATTTGTTTTGTTAGTAGGTATACGAAATTTACATTTGATATCTTCTCCACATTCAACGCGATGCATCGTGATTCCACATTTTGCGCGTATGTGTGAATACGCACGTAGACGGCGCGTTATGTCACTGCCTCCGTGCGAGAACAACGAGCTTCTCGAGTATGAGGCTTGCCAAGATGACGCCCTGTCGTTTTACAGTTCCGAGAATAATGAGTGTTTAGCGCTTTCGCACGCTGTACTTAAGCGACATCGCTTAAACAAAGGAAGCTATTCTGTGTTATTTTTCTCACGATATGGCCCGTCGTAAGCGATATTTCAAACATGGGTCACATAATTCGGGTTTGACGACCACATGACTTTTTTTGTTCGTTTACTTACTTTCACGTTTTTTTTATCTATAGTGCTTGGCTAATTATATTTTTATTTACTTCAGATTGTAAGCGGTAACAAATGATTTGGTTTATTTATACTTGATAAGTGGTGTTTTTAGTTTTGTGTGTTAAATTTAAAAGAGAACTCATGAAATGAGAAAGATAACGGTATGTGCGTACGATAATTTCAATATGTATTATATATCTTATCGTATATGTTAATTACTTGATATCCACTTAATTTATTGCTACAAAATTTTTTCCTCATTGAAATGTAAAGCATTGATTGTGATATCAAAGTTTAATAAGACCATTAATAAGATTATATAAAAAAAAAACCTCTTCAGTTTAAACACATTTCTTGGTTTCTTTAAATTAATATCTAAGTCATTGTATCTTTAAGTCATGATATTAAATTTAATGCTAATTTAAAAATAATTTGATTATTTCTATTTTAATTTTAAATTTTTTAGAATCTGTAACGTTATTTATTAATTATAGTATGGATTATGAAAACATATCTAAATATATTCTTTTTCTTTATTCTTATTGTCTCGTGTAAATGCAGACTATTGTTCGCGCGCGATCGTTCAACGCTGCTGGGAATAGGTACATTGTTATGTTTGCGAACAAGAGTTTCGTCTGGTATGCATTGCAACCTATTTCTAGTTATCAAATATGTTGTATTTGAGTTTCGAATTTACGTATAAATGTATATGTACTTATAAAACATTTAAAAAACATCACTCTCTTATTTTGTACATTTATTTTAAATGTTTAATTGAACTATTTGCATAATTTTTATTAATAATTTAACAGTTTAAGTAGCTCTAATTTTTTTTAACAAAAATATATAATATAAAACATAAAAATAAATATATATATATATATATATAATAGTTAAATTTAATTAAGTCTAACGTATTATTGAAATCTATTTCAATGTGTGTAAGTGTGTTAATGAGAGAGAAAGAAAGAAGGAAAGAGAGAGGAAGGGAGAAAGGGGAGGAACTTTTTTAAAATTATTTTATATACATATATGTATCACATAATGCAAATACAAAAATAACATTTAAAAAATTGATCTATGATAATCTATAAAATATTAAAAATCATGAATTATATTAAAGTAATTGCATCCTTTACTTATAAATTATATGGCTTCTTAATGTTTTTTACCATGGCTGCAAAGCTTACTCTCTCATTCTTTAACTTGGTGGGTGAGTGTGATTTCACTTCTTTATTCGCGCAAGTTATAACTGATTTTGATTTCAATCGTATAATAAACTATGATTATTAACAACAAAATTTTTATTTGGATTTCTCTCGGAAAATTACGCTATAAATTACTAAATATTGATGTTATTCGCTTATTCTTCACTAGAAAACATGAAATTATTTTGATTTAAATGTTACTGTGTATATTACTAGATGGCTCATAAGCTGAATCGAAACGTCCGATGTAACTTATGCATCGTTTACCGTTTTACGTTATTAAAAGTCCATTTTATTTTTCAATTGTCATGTATTAAAATGCCAAATTTCAGGAAGTTTAATATTTGAGAGAATTGTCGTAAATCAATAACAAATTTATTCGCATATAATTTTCATTTATTTTTTAATAAATGAGGATTATATAATTAATCATATAATTAATTTTAATGTATTTCAGCCTATTTTTTTTAAATACTGGTGATTACTTCTAATAGAAACGTCAAGCAGAAATTGTGCAAATCGCATCATCATCAAGCTGAGAAAGATAAAACGTCGTAAACACGGCGAATACAGCATTCTTATTATCTAACGGGCGTGATATTCTAGGACGCGCGCCGGTTGCAAATGCGATCATTTACAACGATAGACGTCAATGTTGCGAAGCCGTAACCGCCTCGTCCGCGCGCCGTCGATTACGATGATTATATAAGTGCATGCTGATACCTATATCGGCTTACAGTAATTCTGTTTTTTTTTTCCCTCATTGCCAAAGCGCAAAATATTTAATAACTTTAGAACCAATTTTGCTTAAAAAATAAAAAAACTTCAGACAGATTGTAAACAGATAATAATGCGAGATTTTTCTTACTAATTCATTCAAATTACAATTTTACTTATCAGATATTTAATTGAAATTTGATTAAAAATGATGTTCCGTGATTTGATTCCGTGATTAATTCCATTTATGCGTGGAATAATTTGTTTGCAAAGTTTTTATGATTCATTAGCAAGTATTTTGTCGGTGATTTATTCACACAATTGCGAAATTATTTTTCTTGTTTCACATAAACACATCGCGGAGCAACTGATTATTTACTTGTCATCGAGAGACGATGTAACGAATAAAGTCGCAGCTGCTTGCACAACGCGCCGGCTAGATGCTTATGCCTATCCTCGTAATAATGCAATTACGAAAATGGCGCGATTACGCCTCCTTAGGTGAGCGTGACTTACAACAGGGAATATTGCCATCGTGGCAGGACACGACGCCGACATTTCTTTCCGTGAGTAACAGTACCTTTTTTTTCGTGCGAGACATGCTAGAATAACCCGTTATTACAAAACCATATGTTTATCTTATTGAGAAAGATTTATTCAATCTTTTAGACAATGAAAACGCAATCTGTAGAATGATAGTGCAAAAGACTGGAAATATAGGTACATAAAGAATGACGTTAAACGATTGATAATAATCAAATTTTAAGTATATAATATGAAATTATATTGTTTCATTATGTGCTATTAAATGCGATTGAAATAATTTTTTTCTAAATGATTATATCTAATCTAAATAACATGACATTTCTTTTCAAATCGATATATAATTTATGATAATTTTAAGAGAAATCGATTCGATTCAAATCGACGATAAAAATTTTAATCTTAAATTTCATATGTAGTTTCAATTAAACAGAAATCTTTATATTCATTATTATATGTCTCTATTATGTACGTTTATTTTATTTATTATTAATTTTACATGAATTTCAAAATTATTAAGAGTTTAATTATTCGGCGTATTTAAAAATCTTAATTTTAATGCATATTTTAAGTCAGAGAGAGATATATATATATACAAGTTTATTCAAACAAAGAATTATATCGTTCTGTAGCATTGAAGTATCGCGGTATATTCAATATATTCATGTTTATTGTAGAGCAGAGGAAAGACATATTGTGGTGTTGCATAATCACTTCACGTTTACGATAAAACTCGAGTGGGCCGTAGCGATCTCACTTTATGACCCAAATTTGCGCAACTGGAATGGAAATACGATCTTACATAGCAATGGAATTGTATGTTGAGATTTGCGAGAGAAATATTCAGAATTATGATCTGAAAATCGAGTGTTGAGCAAAAGACTGAGCGAGATTATTATTATATTAGTGAATTTTACTGCAAGAATGGAATTTTTTCTATATACATATATAAAATATATAAAACATTGACTTTATATATTTAAGATAAAGAAAAACAAACCAATTCTGATATTGTATATACACAAATAAATTAGCAATATTAATAATACATATGGCATCTACTTATAATGAAAAACGTCTCTCACGGTAAAAATTAATTTTTGGACGTAATAACTTATTCTTGCAAAAGTCATAAGTTTAATAAGAATAATCTTTCTCAACCAGTTTTCAACACGGTAATGTAACATGTGCGTCTAATGATGTAATAACTTCTGTAATAATTTCATAAGGTATGTGTGGTAATATGTAATGTTTGTGCAAGTATACCAATCACCAATTAGTCAGAGATGAAAATCTCTCTTGGAGAGATCAGTTTTCAGTTGATATGTGATTGATCTCTGCTTGAAACATCCTGATCAATCAATAATCTACTTACATATCTGCTGATTTGTAATTAATTACGTCTGATCATTATTCATTGCAATTTTACAAATCATTGCAATTTGCGAGCTTTCCTTTTCTATATCTTATTTTTTGTCGTGCCCAGAGACACGTTTGTGTTTATCGTTACATCACATTCATTTCATGATTCATATCTGTACTTTCGAGACATTGCAATTTTCTCTTATAGATTCATTTTCTCCTACAGAGTTTCTCAATAGAATAGACGCGTACGTACACAAGCATTCGCTGGTGATTTACAAAATGCGCTGTGTCTACAGCGATAGTTTGCGTGGGCAAAGTGGTTCGACGGCGAGTCGACGATATCGAGCGTGTTGAAAATCAATCGGCATCAATCTTTCCCTCAGCATCTGCTGTTACATTTCAATGCAACTGGCTGATTTATCGTAAAAACATGGTCACCCCGTACGATTGCAAACTCCTACATGACAACGATACTTCTCCGAATGCTTTCGCGCGATATGTTGGAAATACAGCGAAATACAGCGAAATACAACAAGCTGCAAGCTGTATTTCAATAGCTGTATTTAATAGAAGGAAAGTGTTGCTACTTTAAGTGTTGATACGTAGCAAATTTATTAAACATTTGTTATAATTTCGCAAACACATGTCTTAGCCGAGTTAATAAATAAATGTATGAATTTAGCTGATAACTTTGCAGTTAGTTAAATTTTATTTGATTGCGTATCTCATATATAATATATTTTGACTGCAAATTTATTATTTACAATTAAAAGTTTTTCTTGAATTTTAATTTCCTAGTTTTAAAGACATTTCGAATTACATTTAAAGTTCACATTTTATGTGAAATTTATTTCTAATTGGATAGGGTTAGTAACATATCGATAGACATGTCGAATACATTGCTCAATGAATAACAGAACTTTGTCACGCAACTTCAACGAATCATCTAAAAAAATATTCGCATTTACATGCATATCGGGACGCAAGCGATCGTTGCTTTGTGAAACCTTTTACGAAAGCCTGGAACGGTACACATATTGTGTCATCTTGATTTCTCGCCGAGGTGGGCCGCGAAATACGCCGCGAACCACGAAGCTTCGCATACACGACGAGCTTAGCCATACCTGTTACATAAGCCGCTAAGCGATTACGTACAAGTTCTGATACGTTCCTCCGAATTTTCGTCTTCGTGTTCAACTCCAATGTCATTTCTACCCAACAATATTTATCGCGAAATTTTTTACAAGTTAATATTCATATAAAAAAAACGTAACCTTTTTATCATACTTATGTTTATCTCAGCAACTTTGTGTTCTGTGTTATTATATTTTATGACAGAATCGAGCAAAAACAACCAGATATCATTTTATTACCGTTGCTTTTGCAGTAATTGAAGTTACGCCTCAATTTAGCGCTGTCTGTCGATTTTGCAATTTGCAAGCCGAGGCGATTAGGGACTTACGTAGCTGCTGACTAACGCTGGACTTAATCGTTACATAATCGGCCGTTTAACATCTACGCAATGCGCGCGCGAGCGAACGTATGTAACATCAAGGTTGACTAAACTTGAGGTAACGTCGAAAACCTTGCGTAAGTCACACCGTATCCGCGCAAATGTTCGCCTGGATTCACGCCGATAACATCTGGCCACGCGTTATCCAGATGGTAATTAATCGCGACGGATTTATTTATTTGGCGCGATTCCCGCGAGGTCTGCACAAAGTTTTGCTATTGCGCGATCATGGATTATGTCACTATCAAGGATAGTGCTTGGGGATAGTGCGATACCAATTAATTCAGGAAATCTATCGTGTGAACGTTGAACGTCGCGAAACGTCGGCAGAAATATTTTGACGAATAATTCGCGATATATCATTGTAATAACATTGAGAAATTTAATACAAAATTCTGCATATTTTAAAAATGTTATTGTTTATCGTTGTTATAAATATAGAAAAAAATATCTCGATGAGAAAGTAACGTTTTCTTTCATTTTTAATTTTTTATTTATAATTTTTGTATATATGTATAAAATTTAAAGAGAAAAAGAGAAAGAAAATATAAATATTTTTAAGTAAACGAAATATAATTAATAATAATAGAATCCCTCGAAATATAATTATATATAAAATATTATTACATAATTGATAAAAACATACTATTTGTAACCAGAGTTGTAGCGTTCTGCAAGCCATATAAGGACTTTTTCAATGTAAATATATACTAAAAATAGATATATTAACTTTAAAAGAAAATTAGACGAAGCATACAAAGTGAATGTGATATAAGTAAAGCAGTTGGATTCTCTAATTTAGAACCAACTTTTCTCTAGCAACAATATAATTTGAAACATAATAGAATTATAAAATTAAAACTTCAATTAGAATTATATAAAACAAATAAATAAAAAAAGTAGCAAAAAAAGATTGTTAGAAGTTGTTTAAAGGATACATCCACAAATTTGGTAATTTGATTTTTTATGACATAAGGCGATTTTAATTATCAAGAAAATCAATCAATGTTTCGCTTTTTATTATAAAAATTGCATTTTACAAGAAATATTTAACAAGTATAATTACATTTAAAAGATTGTTGATTTTTGTAGATAAAAAATCTTGACGTCTTCGTAATTAATACGTAATAATGTTGATACGCCAGTAATTAATTCATCTGCTACGCGATGATCGCGCATAATCAACGTGATGATTGTGCACGATCGATTCGCGGGCCTGCAATGCGAGGAAATATCGAGATGATAGCTCGCTCGCGATAATACATTATTAGAGCGTGTCATTAATGCACCATACGGTGTTTCGTTCTGCGGGCTGGCAGATTTCTCGGGCGATTGCCTCGTAATTGCGAAAACGGCGCGCGCTTGCTCCAGCGTATATCACCGGAGAACGGACGAAGGAACGGGCTAAATTGGATCGCATTACGTAAGTCCGCGGGATTAAAGAACCACGGGACAAATCCGTACGACTCGCCACGATTAAAACTGTTGTAACATTCGTTGCAGCGCGACGCATGCTTTAAGTACATTTCCCACGTTTCGAAACAAAACTTTTTTCACGCCGCGACATGTAACTGCATTCCGCTGTGCATTCCGATCTTCCGAACGCAAAGTATCGTAACTAAGTAATTTCACTGACGTCAAAATTAATTAATTATTCAAGCCGCGCATTTGTGCATAATTCAATCTGCCAATCAGCCAAGCTGACGAAAGGCAGAAACATATAAGAAAGTGCGGCGAACCTAAAACATATTCTTTTTAAATTTATTTGTGTATTTTTTACAATTTATTCTACAAGGTTGTTTTTCAATTTTAATAAAATTAAAAATTATAAAAGCAAAAATAAATAAAAAATAGAGAAATCAATCGGATTGATTATACAAGCTATCTAAAAGTAAGAAGTATAAAATTAAGAAATCGAAAGTAGATACTTGCATGTGTTTTTATCATGACTTGGAGCATGTTAGGAATAGGAAATGCTTATTCCATAAACTAATAATAACTTTTCGTTTCCAACAAAGACGTTTTATTAATTTTAATAGAAAAAAGCAGTTAGTCATTATTAAATTAATAATTTTTTCCAACAAATTAAAAGTCTAATGAAGCAATGAAGGTTTATTATTTCAGATTTATCATTTTGCCAGGAATTACGATCGATTACCATATTATTTAAAATGGATTTAATGGAATATATCAATAAAATACCAAATTGCAAAATACATATTTTTTGCAATAGTGGTAGCCATGTAACGCTTTGGTTTGCTTGGTCACTCTTCGACAGCCTTCGAGCGTCCTTTCTTCGAACAAAGACTCGTTCCCCGATCGGGAGGCCAGGCGAAACGAAAAAAGAAACGAGAGGAAGATACGCGCGGCGCATCCCATCGGGCTGCATAGCTGCATCCTGCTCGGATCTGACCTTGTCTGGGTGTTCACCCGTCCGGATCGCTCGGCGTTGGTCCGCCGCGCCGCCGCCGCCGCCGCCGCCGCCGCCGCTCCGTGACTTTGCTGAGGCCGGAGCAGCGCCGATTTGCTTGCTTATGTAACGCGAAACGGGTCACGGCCAGACGCAGAGCCGAAAAGAGCTCGCCTTTCTCCGCCACGCCAACCGTTGAAATCGGGAATCGTTCGCGAACACGGGCGCGCGATTATACGAGATCGCGATGGTTGATCTCGATCACTTGCATTTCTCCGAAGACGAGCCGCGCGCGATTCCGATTTTATGCTAATAAAATTCTCGCTCATAAATTCTCATACAACAGAAAATATACGGAATATTATATGATTTTGTCATTACGTAATTATAAAAAATATATTTAGCCTTAATATTTATCTTATTAGTTACTAAGTTTTAAATTCAATGACTGGTGTATTTAAATTATATAGAGAATAGAGATTATATAAATATTTTAATTTATAATAATACTTTTCTCTAGAAAAAGTTATAATCAATTTTCTTACTTAAAAAATTCGTTTGGATTGTGTAAAGCAGCAATTCATTAACGGTGGATCTCGAAAACTATTCACATTTACAAATTACATTTGGAGATTTTTACGGACACTTGTTTTTCGGATATGAAAATATGCTTTGAATAAAAGATTTTACTCACGCTATTTTGTTTTATTCATACATAAACATAAACATAAATAGTCTTGTTACTTTTATTCTTCAATTTTTCTTCAATTGTTTATTACTGATGCATCTTTCGTCAGCAGCAATTGTTACTGTCCGCAATGTGTGAGCTCGAGTGAGTCTGTGGATTCGCTAAGTTTTTTAAATGACTGTGTGACATCAATCAATCTCTATCGGGTACATACACTGCAAACTGCATTGAATTTATACGGCCGCGTGTAAATTATATAAGAAACAGTCGCATTTGAGTAATCATCAACGATATCGTCGCGAAAGGCCATCGATAAATAACGATAACTTAGTTTATCGACAAAACGTGTTCTATTCGCCTCGGACCAATCCACGATTTCCTTATCTTTGTCCCTGGTTTTTTTCTGCGAAATGAAGCGCATCTCGCGGAAATCGATTTTTCTCGCGCGCACTGATATTCTTACTCGCCATTGGCAATTGCATTTCCGGCACGATTAGAAAAAGGCTCGCACATGTGCTGAAATTGCAAAGTGATAGAAGTACATGTATACATATATGAACGACATATTATTATGTTTCCGATTCAATCATACGCGCAGAAATCGGCTTCTTTAATGTATAAGCAAACAAACGTGACGCAGATAAAAGTGTGTATGTACAGGGTGGGACGCGTCGGAATCAGCATGTGTAATTTTTCCCCCCTTCTTCCTCGAAGGTTGACCAGTCATAAAACGTGAAATTTATGAGAGCATATAATTTATGTAATCCGACCTGGCCATGACGGTAAAATTAGAGACGGTCTGGAAGCGCATCGGTCCTCGCCGAAATTTCGTGCTCCAACGTGCGTGTCGTTTTCTCGCTCGAATAAAAGAAATATCATAATGCAGCTCTTTAAAGAACGCGGCGCGCGGCCGTTTCTCGTTCTTTAATAATTTTCTTCTCCCTATTACGAGACAGAGTACGTTTCTCAAAGTCACACCGCGTTAAATTCATTTGGCATTTATCTTGGAGATTCTTGTAACGCTGCGTCTTGTAACTTATAGCAAAAATCTTAAGTGAAATTTTGTAATATTCATAATTTTTTCTGATAACATTTATTAAATTACTTCACTGCGATAGATATGTCAACGCTCGCAAAATATTTAATTGTGAAATTAAATATGTAAATCATTAATTGTGAAAATAAAATATGTATATTTGCACATTTCATAACATTGCCTGTGCAAATAAATCATTATTTTTATTTAAAACTAGAATAATAATTAATTTTAATTTTAATATTAAATAATTTAGATAGGTTCTTTTTAAATAAGAACATGTATTTTTCTGCTTGACACATTTGCAAACACTTAATTTTATATTATTTATATCATAAAAAAATATAAAAAACTAAAGTTTAAAGATAATGCATTACAAATAATAAATATCACTTATTGTATATAATAATTCAATGCAAAATGGGGAAGAAAAAACGCGAATTCAATAGAAGCAGAAAAACTTAATTAAAGAATCTATGTATGTACTGATGTATGTACTGATGTATTATGAACTTGGCACAAAGACACTCTTTAAGAAGATGGTAGATAACATTCAAATTATGATATTGATTACAACATTCTCGAGGACTTATATATCTTCAATACTCTTAAGGAAGAAGAAGAAGAAGAAGAAAAAGAAGAGGAGCGTACATTAACGCTGCATTCTACTGTTCTTCTACGTAAGCGAATGTACATACATTGAGAATCGAACACTTATTTAAATATATAAACAAAGATGTAATACCATGTTACTTGCTACCAAGTTACCAAGCTCATGTAACTTGCAAAGGAACGCAGTATCACCGCGAAGAGAGTAGTACGTAGTACTACATCATCGGTCATCACCCGCGATTGAACGGATAATAGTAGCTGGAATCGATCGCTGATAAAATAATGCCTTCCAATCCGACTTGGAGTTCCTTCAGAGAAACCACCGTGAGTGAAACCGTGATCGTACCTTCGTGCAGAGGCGGCGAGGAGTCGCAGGCGGGCCGCAGTATTACCCCTGTATTTCATAACGTATTTCATTTCCAGCACAGTGCCGAAGGTACGTAAGGTACGTAAGGTAACCTTTCATGCGCGCGTTCCTATTGTAGAGCGTCGACGCTCGACATCGGTGACGAAATCGCCTCCGCCGTGCATTACTAGCCGCTTACATATGGTTATCCGCGCGAATCGACCCGACCTCAGGACCGACCGAAGCATCTCGCGATCGGCATTACGAAACTACTGAGATGCGCTCCCCGTGAGAGCGCACGCTTTTGTCTCCGTGTCTCCGCTGCCTTCCGAAAGTACCTGACGAATGCTAAAGTAGAATTCTTTAAAGCTTTCGAAGAAAAAAAAATATCCTTTCTCTCTATTTAAATAACAATACCTACGCGAGAGAGAGAGAGAGAGAGCATCAACTGAACGAGAACACCTTGTATAATCTGTTCTAAACTTGTTGCAGATGAGATAAAGGCGTTGCGTAAATAATCTCTTCATGTTATGCTGAGTTATGAAATTCCCATTAAAAAGATTCTCATAATCATAACGCGAGGGAATTAACATAAGTGCGGTGTTCGGAGTAATTAACACGTATCGAATGATGAGCGCCGCGCAAATTCAATTTGACTGTCGTAACGTAATTGTACTTTCCGTTTTCGCACTTTCCCCAATCGCACTCTTGAACAATTGGCCGTAAACGCGTCGCGCTTAAACGGACGGCTTCGGAGCCGTATGAGTGGAATTGAGTAAAATTGTCGCCAGTTGCCGTCTCAAGTTACATCACGGTCGACGTTAAGTATCAGTGAATCACTTTCCGCCCCCCCGGATCAACGGATGACCTCATTTGACTAACAAGTTTATGAGTCAAAGGCAATTTCTTATTCGCAAGCGGCCCGTCCCCGTTCCGGAGAATTATCGCTTTCGATTAGAATCGTCAATTGTCTCGGTGCAAACCTCGTCGTAAATCTTCCTGCAATTGTTAAGTAAAATTCGAATTAGGTTGCCGCATAGCGGGATGATGTTCTTTGTTACCCGCGTTACTCCGTTGCATAATGGCACCCGAGGTTTCTGATAGCCAGCCAGTTTGTGTATCGCGCGATGCCTCTTGTGCTCTCGTGTACCATTATGTAACGTCAATGCCCCACCGAACGTGTAGTATTACCATATTACGAGATTCCTCCTCCTCCGCCTCTCTTATTCGTCGTGCTCGCGCTGCCCTCCTATTTCGTGTCTGTTTTTAAGGTGTGTTTTATAACGCCTCGTTGAGAATGTCGGACGATTGCCTAATTCGCGTTTCGCGGTTATTACAATGGAATCGTACGTCGACTTGGATCATTTTTGTAATCAAGCTTGGAGGAGAATCGCGATGCGGCAAAAAGCAACATTTTTCAGCAAGTTCTTCTTTTTCTTTTAGATTTTAATTTTCTCACAGAATTTTACGGCTCCTTTTTATAATTTGTTTAATCGACGAATTAAGATTACTAAGATTTTTAAGATTTCAAATATAGATGACATTCTAATAGTCACGATTTGCACGGATTTATATTTACTCGATAATTTATTGAGAATTATTTAATGGGCACGTTAAATAATATATTTTCAGGAATATATTTAAATGTAAATTAAAATTATTTGCATGTAAGCCACATTACATGAAAAATTTCCATAGTTGATGATACAAAGACGTAAATAAAGTTTCTTAATAAAATTGCTAAATGTCGTTAAAATAAACTAACTGAAAATTAGTTCAGTTATCATCAATTTTCACAATTTTCCAATTATTCATAATTGGATTGTTAGTTTGCATATTTTTTATTATTCTCTCCGCCATAATTGTTTAATACAAATTACCTTGCTAACAGAACTTTAACATTCGATTAGACTTCAATTATACTTTTTACCTCTATTATTATATCTCTTTCTCTTTTTTCTTAGTATTTACAGCATCGTACGATATGTCATTAACGTACCGATAACGTGTGCGTGTGCGTGTGCGTGTGCGTGTAGGTAATGTATGTATATGTATACGAACACGCGCATATTATTATTGCACGCTCTATATTTAGTGACGATTAATTGCGGCAGACGTATCTTCTGTGTGCATTACGTTTTTTCGCTTTTAACGGTATTTATAAAAAAAATCTTGGCTTTTAATTCGATGAAAAAGAATTGGTAAAGTTGTAAAAAAATGACATTTTAGCGAAGAATTTAAAAAAGCTTAATTTTATATTGTTAAAATCTATAATTCTATAATTCTCTGACATAAATATAAATTAAATCTCTTTTAAATTTAATTTTTATTTAATTTATTATTTGAGCGGTACAGATATGTAACATAAATTTTCTTTATCTTATTTTATTCTTACTTTATGTACATATAAAAAATATATATAATATTTATAACATCAAAAAAGTATAAAGATATTAGTAAACGTTTTTTGCATAAAAATATTCTTAACAAATATTCCAATATATGATTGAGTGGCCAAGTTAGAAACGAGATTTATATGTTTTGAAAGTGGTACGATGTTTCGAATATTACAATCTCGATACGGAAAAATATGTGTGTGGCGGCCAAAAATGACTATTTTTTTCATAAGAAAAGAACACATTTTTTGTTATAGAAATATTTTTATTATAGCTTACGTGCGAGAGATGAAAAGGTAAATGAAATATCAAAGTAATCGTTCGACGATAAGCAGGGAATCGATAAATTCATGGTCGCGCTGCCTTATATAACTGGTACAGGACATTGCCTTGGGCAGTCCTTAATGTCTTGAGATCTATAGTAGAATTTATATGTTTATTCTCGACCCATTTTACTGTAATGAAGTTTTAAAGATGCCTTACAATTTTGAGCATTAAAAATAGATTCAACTAATTGTAAGATTTTTCATTATTAAGAATGTAATTATTGAGAAAATAGATTTATAGAATATTAAAAACTTTGAAAATACAATAAAATAAATATTTCATCTTTTCGTAAATTATCAAAAAATGTGAGTAAAAAAATATATCCTACGTATACTTATGCATGCTAATGTTAAATATTTTATTGTCTCATTATATTGTAATAAAAATGTAAGTTTATGCTAGTATAATTACAGGAAATATTTTCACACACAATACTTTTTATATTATAATTAATATAAAGAGTTAAAGGATTAAATTGCAAGAACTCTAATGTTCTCTACCATAATTCTCATTATTTCGTTCATACTGAAATCCTTGCACATTACTATCTTTATACTTTTTCGTTTGTCGTGTTATCTAAACGACTCAGCAGAACCCTATGCTTTTATT
This sequence comes from Tetramorium alpestre, assembly GCA_021460005.1. Taxonomy (NCBI): domain Eukaryota; kingdom Metazoa; phylum Arthropoda; class Insecta; order Hymenoptera; family Formicidae; genus Tetramorium; species Tetramorium alpestre. The sequence continues at coordinate 2,032,039 of JAJVSH010000021.1, read as the reverse complement.
ATAAATTTTATTATAAATTTTCGCGTCGTTAGACCAAGTTTTTCAGTTACTGGCCTTAAATAGTACAATCGAGAAAGGTCACATTGTCATTCATTACGCAAACGAATCTCCAAGGGCATTGCCCCGCTTGCTGCTTTGTCCTTGACGACCACGTCGAATGGCGAAAGGATTTAATTAGTTATAAGTGATCTATCGACCGTTTGACCCCCCACCCGCTCATCGCGACCTTTATCACACCTCCGAGGCTTCATATTACACGCGTTTCCCACGTAACGTAACGCATTTACAGTTACGCGTGATTTACACTTGTGCATTATACGCGACCCGCGCGCGATTAATATCTGCGCGCTTCTTCGCGTGCTCTTGCGGTACTTCTATCGAGAGTAATTAATTCTAAAGTTACACTGGGATCTAATATACTCCAACTGCCGTATCCCTTTGCAATAATCGATTAATTCAATGATTTTTTTAGTAAATCTTCTTCTCTCTTTACTTTTCATTATTTATTTCGTTATTTAGTTCGAAATAAAATTGATAGATTACATGTAAAATCTCTTTGTGTGGCAACAATGTCCGACATCAATGCTCACGACGCATACGCATATACGCAGTGCATCACGTTTTATTTAAACTACAGTATATGTTCTTCTTGCTCCACTAGATTCGTCGAGATCCTAATATATCTTTCGAGTAAGTCTCCTACCGAGAAAAAGTGCCTGCTATTTGTCGCTGCTGAGTAAACGGCGGTGTATATCACAAGCAACATCCCGTCATTGCAATTTGCAGCTCAGCGCGTCTGCAGCCTTCGGAACTTGTAAGGGCGTGACGTGTTTAATAATGAATCACGCATGATACATAGAATGCCAGATGTACGGCATAAAGAGAATGTAAGGGGATGAAAACTAACAAATTTTTTAAGACTATTAAACATTAAAACATTGATTTTCCTATACGAATCTCTATAATCTCTATAATAGCATCGGTAAATTTTTGGACTTTTAAGAAAAAAGTTTACTACATTGATGCTAAATGTATAAATGTATAAATGTATAATGTTTTGAGAAACATAAAAATTGTTGTTGCAACAAACGATAATCTCTTACAAAATTGCAACACTTGTATAAAGAATATAATTTATTTTTAATACAACTATATGATTATTTAATATAACTATTGAATAAAAATGTATCAAAGAAATAAACAATGAGTGTACGTTTTATGCTATTTTGCAAAAATTCTTTAAAGTGACAATTGCATTGAATCAAATTGAATTCTCAGGAGAGATTTTTATACCAAAATTAATGATCAAAATTAATGAATTAATAAATCTGGAAAAACCAGTTATCGATGTTCGGAGAGCACGGTGTAATACGATGTAATAACATTATATCTATAATCATTATGCAATAATCGATTAATTTCTTGTAGCTTTTTTGAGATACAGGAAATTACTTTAATATTCTTTTATTATTGTTTAAGCTTGAGCGTACTGTATTATAATATGTATGTATTCTGGATTGTATTTATATAAATAATTATATTCGTTATATGAATTTCGTATCAAAAAGTGTATATAAAATGTTATATACAAATTGATAATTATATTTATTCTAAGATTAAATATTTTTACTAATCTCTCCTAGTTTATTCATCCTGAAATAATCTTTATAAAATATTGCATTTACACTCCGCAGTTGTACCGCCATTGTTCAATGATACCGCCGTTGTTCGCCGTTTGCCTCTTCTCAAATTCATTTATTGCACTCATATAACACAACACTCACGAGAACACGGTTAATTACAATTGTTCGTACTAATCATCACAATAGAATAATCATCCGCATTTTGCACAGCACTCCCGACATTAATCGCACGCAACGCGTGCTTTACCATTTTATGTTGCAACGGAATTTCATTAAAATGCGATTGCGAAAATAATGTGAAAAAATACAAAGCTTTATATCATCTACTTGATATCGCACAAATCTCGTAATTTAATATCACAAACAAAATCTATATTTTAATATTTAATACGTCTGACAATTAGGTATGTATATTATTTCACGATTTTAATCTGATAAAATAAAAAGAGAAAAATCACATTAATGAAGTCAGTTTAATGCAAGATATATTTAAATTTAAGCCTGAATAAAAATAAAATTACAACTATTTGCGTACATACAAATATTGCAATAAAATAATATTTTATATTTCTCATTTTCTATTCAGTTTTTAAGACTTACAATTAAGTGAATAATCACACGAAATGTGTGTACTAGCTGTAATAAAAATAATAGCGAAATTTGCAATTAATCGTCGGAGTTAATTGAATGCCCTGATTGATGCACTAGTTGAGCTAATTGTTCGTAAGAAATACTTCGATGGGAGAGGTGGTGACACACAACGCGACACGTGCGGTTACTTATCAACTCGAGTCTCGCCGCATAAATGATAACACGGCTTGCCGGCAACCTTGTGCTCGAAGGCCGTAAACTACCGAAACAATACAAGGTCGTTTTGCCAGGCTGTTTTATTATCTCGACATATGTGATGTTATTTTTATAAAGCAGCTAACACGAATGCTATTTTTTGCTTTTACAAAGTTTTTACAAAGTTACGAGAGAGGCTCGATAGCTCAATATTAAATAACTTTTTAAAAAATATAGCAAAAAAATTATTTTTAAAAGCAAAAAATAGCAAAATATTAGCAAATAACTTTCATATCTTATTAGTTACTCTCACAATACGTAGTGAGCCAAGAGAGAAAACCAATCAGCATCGCGGAAAAGAGGCAACAATACTTTGAGATTTTCGAGTATCGATTTAAGCCTTTTTTAAGAATGGAAAGCATCGTTATCTACATAAATTTGATGTTATCAAATTTAGATGCTAAATAAAGAACGTTTGCAACTTAAGATTATTTCGGGTCATTTCGATGCATGCGATTGTATCTGCTTGAAGGAAGCTTGTCGAATGCTTCATTCGAGTAATTTCTAGAAACGGATATGGGAAATTTGTGTGTGTGTATATATTATATAATAATGCCTCGCGCGATCGTGGAGAAAATACGAGGATGCACAACGTTCGCAGATATTCGCGGCATGTCGTTGCGTTTCACGCTTGATCCGACGAATTCGTAATGAGGGACGCTGTAACGCCTTGTTACAGAACGATCGATCACGTAACTTTGGCGCATTGAGTAATATCTCGAATTAGACGTTACAAGAGGTGAGCTTTACTTTAATGCCCATGGGGAGTAAGAACGACATAACCAGGTGCCGTTGAAAAGAGGAGGGGGAGGGAGAGGAGAGAGAGAGAGAGAGAGAGAGAGAGAGAGAGAAGGAAAAAGATTTTGATAGTATTACGGAAACGGTGTAGTTATCTGTCAGTCACTGGCAGCTCTCTTAGTTATGCATAATACAACGGTTCACAGAAACAATATTCTTTAATGCTCAGGTAACATTTCGATACAAGAAATTCCATTTACGTGATCATCAAATTTACAAATTTTTAATGCAATTTCAAGACAGTAATTGATATCACATCTATAAAATGTTTTTTAGATTAATTGATTACTAAATAGAGAAATTTTTTAGAAAATGTATTTAAATGCAAAACAATTTTGTAGTTATAAGACAATTATTCAATCGCCTATGCACTATCTTTTTTGAAAATAAATTAAATATCTATCTATTAATATCTAAAATATATTGTACACTAACAAATTACTTTAACGATACATTATTACTATATACTATCGATTTACAAGAAATGATTGATATATGTCTACCTATACAAAATTTAAATCTTAATGAAACATTATTTTTAATTTATAATAATTTAGAAAATAATTAAGAATAATAAATAAAAAATAAATATTATTTGCACTTATTCCTTTATACATATATAATATTTATATGTACCATATACATATAAGTATAAATATTATTAATAAATAACATTATATTGATCTATTAATAATTACATTCTTATTTCCGCGGATTTTATTCTTGCTAAAATTTTTACGTCATTATGTTTTAAATTATTTAGACAATATGAACCACTGATTTCTTTCTTTTTACAAAAAGATATCAGATAAGTCTATTTCTCATATTTTAATAACGTAGAAGCGCCTGGCCTTTTTTTAATATACATTTTAATATAAAATCCGTCCACTTCGCGACATCGTGATGATATAACTCGGTACAGTATTATGTAAGATTATACAGATCGCAAGATTGTGAGATCGTTATGCAATGGCCATTAATGCGTTTAACGACTCTTACGTTGTCGTATATTGCGTGGTTTTGAATTTTAGCGTCGTAATGAGAGCTATCGAGTACTTCAGATTTCATCGTAAATCGTCGCGATTTGCGACCATCTTTTTGCAGTTCGCCTACCAAGTATAATACGGAATAATGGCATTATCTTCTCGCCTGGAAAATCGGCGCTTCATGACCAACTAGTTTTATTAGTCTGCAAAATTTATGAATCGACGAGCGTAGAAAGTCCATTGTCAAATTGTCTTGCGTAGCCGACGGGCGGACTAAATTTTTTTGCAAGATATTCCGGGAAATCCATTAATTTTGTAACAACGTATTTTTCACATAACAGACGGAATCATGAGATTTATTTCAATCTATAAATTATTCAGTTGATAAAATAGTATTGCTTTTATTGGACCATATCAATCGGCAGTCATTAATTTTTTTACATAATTTTTATCTCTCTGTTTCAATATACTTTTTAATATAAAAATTTCCAACTGTAATTAATGAATAAAATTATTGATTTTACAAATATGTAAAAAAATGAAATCGCGAATAAACGCAGCAATATCTTGATTTTACTCGTTTTTTAGTAATCTCTTACAACATGCCACATTTCCGTTTTCGCACGTGGCAACGTACTGTACTGCAACTGCATTACTGTACTGCACCGGCTTAATGCAGTGTTTCCCAACTTTTTCTTAATCTAAGAAATTTTTTAATTATTTATATTATAATTAATTCACAAAACTGTATATGTTACTTACAAACATGTAAAAAAAAAAAGATTAATAAAATTTGCAAATTCTTGAAGAAAACTAATTTGCAAAGAATTTGTGTGTCTGACAAATATTAGTTAATCAATTTATATTGTAATAAAAATAAGGTGAAAAATAAGACAATTCCCTTATTTTTGTTTTTATTTTTATTTTTTTAATATTATAAGCTATTATATTAAAATAAGTTTTATTTAAATATTAAAATACAATTAGAATTAAAGTTTTTCATAAATATGCAGAGATATAGAAATTTAATATTTGAACATGGAATTTTCTAATTTTTTTGCGATATTTGTACGTTGTTATTATACATTTTTTGTTTCATCACAAACCTTGTATATTAATTTTAATCGATATCGTACAGAATACAATTTTTATGATTTTTTTATGATTTTTTAAATTTCTGTGATTGGGAGACACTGAAACTTAACCGCACGCGCTCAAACGCGATACGATCGGTTGTCGATTTGTCGGATGTGTGGAAATCGTTGTCTAGTCTACGTCATAATAGCGCATCCGGTTGCGGCGGTGTCGAAATCAAGTGAGCGCCATTCGTTACGCTCATTAATGAGAGTCTTGTTAATGAGAACTTCACCATTGTCATCGCGGTTCTATGCAAAGCTCGGCAATGTCTTGTTCTCCCTTTTTTTTCTCTAGCTACGTCATTATCGACGATAATTCGTAGAAATATTATTGACAGATATAATTTACTAATTACTACAAATTGCGACATGACGGCGGAGAAAAATTTAATGATCGCTTGTGGTCACTTTTAGCGTTTTCAATCGGTGTGCAATTATAGCTTTTATAAAAAAAAAATAAAAATGTAAATTACATATTTGTGTACTCGATTCTTTATAGCTATCAAATTTTACAATAACCAACAGTTTTAAATAGTTTTAAAACTGTATTTATAATTAATTTATAATAATAATTCAAATCAAGCTGTCGACTCTAGTATACATATACGATATTTTTACCAAGACGTACATTTTGCTTTAAATAACCGTTCAAATAGTATAAAATAATGATTGTTCAACAAATATTACAATTTCCACATTAGTAGAAATATTTTTGTTACATAATACATAATATATATTTATATATGTTTTTGTTTAATCGTTTAAATTTTATTTTTAAAGAAAAGCTCTTTTTTTATGACTTACATTTATCTTTATATTGTTTATAAACGCGCCGTAAAATAAACTTTATTTATATATTATTTAAACTTGAGTAAATTGAAATATAAATAAATTAATTTAGCACAAGTTATATCATACGTGTTAGAAACAGTGATACAAGCGCGGTATATTCCAGTTAATAGTTGCACAATACCGAGTAATAAAGCGCGGTCCGGAGACCCTATGATCGTTGCATAAGTGCGCGAAAATAGGCGCTTATATTAACGAGGAGACACTTCAAACAATAATAAAGCGCAGAAACGCAGTGGAAGTCGAACAAAGCAACAGACAATTTAGTCGCTTTTATGGCGGATGACTCCGAAAACGTCCGCGCGTTTGCATGAGAAAAATAACCCAACTAATGCAGCGTTATGCGCTGCAATGTTACAGATAACGCCGGAAATGGCGATCGTTAAAAACTAAACGGAAGTCGACACGTGCAGCGAACACGCTGTGACTCCACTCCGAAATGCTTACTCGGAACGGCGATAAAACGGACATATGTAGTTATATGTATACAAGGAGAGAGATCTACTACCATAAACTGGGTTAGTTTAGCCGTCCATTAAACCATCTAAAAATATTCACAGATTAAACCAATATTCCAGATATTTTTAAAACTCTTTAGTGTCAATGTTTCCGTCCAGGTATTGACTTGACTTCGTAGCAGCGTGTATTGTATTTCTAAATTAAAACTGTCCTATCTATCTCTTTTGCTTTCTATTAAAATAAAAATTTATTTAAATAAAGCTAAATAAAGTTATTTAATACTATATAGATATTTCATTTAATGTTATTTAATTTATTTTAATTTAACGTATAAAAGCTAAAAGCGTAACTTACTTTAGACTTTGCTTTATAATGTTACTCAAATCATTAAATGATATTAAAAAAAAAAATCTTATTAAATCATAGAGAAGAATTTATAAATTATAAATTTTATTTTTAAGACAAGCAAACATAATATATATTTTAAAAATAAAATATTAAAATGTTTATAAAAAAATGTCTTATCTCTGATAAACGTGTGACTAATATAAGTGCGACATATACATTGTAGTTCTTTTTAAATAAAATAATTGGAAAGGACCAGTTTGCTTTTTATAATCCTTATTCTTATTAATCTCATAATATTTATTGATTTCAACATATGACAATTCTTGTTGCGCTCACGCGCCACAATTTTTACATCGTATGATTTTGTAATCAAACGCCTATATAATCGTTGTTGTCGTATTGCGCACATCGTAACTTTCCGTCATTATTTTGAAATTCATATGCTAGCGACGTCTAGTTGTCAGCGACTGGCTATTAGTAAAATATTGCAACGATCGTTCGACTTGAGCTCGACATCTTTATGTCGTACGAAATATTCTTAACCGCTTAATGAGCAAATCCCAAACGTATGTACGTGATCGCGCAGTACGTGTATAAGCATTATCGAAATATAACCGTTATAGCCTATAAAATCTACAGGATGTGATTTAACTATGTTTTATAGTAGAAAATAATTATATGATGATTTTCACTCGATGTGTAAGATTGGCAAAAAATTATAAAAATTCAATTGTAAATTTTAAAAATATGTATATTATAATTAAAAAACAATACTTAAAATTATAAAATATTAATAAAGTTAATCAATAAAAATTTTATTTTGGATACTAGCACAATTTTCATAGAATTAACTGTTGTGAACTGTACAATATTTATTTATACAAAAATTTTAATTTAATATTAAATTTAAATAACAAATAGATTTCAAAACTTTCATACTTTTAATTAGTAGTATAGAAATCATCTTATTATTTTTTAGACAATCTTAAGGTATTTTTAAAATAAAATATATTTATGAAAGCATATTTATCAAAATTTATTGGAAATACAAGGGAGAGACTAATCGACTTGTGTATATTAATTTTATAACTCATTAAATATTTTCTTGACTAACGGGAAGTCGGTTAACATGCTGTTATTTACATGTGCTCATATTTTCATTCACGCGAGTTAATTGAGTCGACAACTGTACGTGTTATTATTATAGGTGTTATTATTATTTCCTTAATTGCGATTGTAACGATATTTTTTTAGAGAGAAACATAATTATTCCTTATAATTTTATTATTTCTTTAACAATACTAGGATTTAAATATATATATATATATATATATATATGACAACACATAGCGTTGTGATGGTGTCATTGCCCGCAAGACGAATCTCGAATTGACACGCAACGGCGCGAGTCTCTTCATATACTTATTGTCGTGTTATTATGTCTCTTAACGCAATCTCGCGATCATGTCACGTACTAGGAAATATCAAACACGATCATCATTGCTTACAACTAGCTATCATAGCTATGTGATTAAAGATTGCGATTAACGATTCATAAGTATGTTAAGACGATGGCTTTATTGAAACACATTCTGTGTAATTTATTATTTAAAAGTCCATTATTTAAAATAGAACTTTTTTTTAAACCATGAACAATGTAATATATATTTTATAAAATTTTGTAAAATGTATATATTTACATTTCAAGGAATTTATATGTTTTAGATGTATCGCATATATTATATGTACATAAACCTTGATTATAAATTTTTGAATGGTTAATGGTATCTTAATTAGTTTAATGTTACAAAGTATGTGTCGCGTATGATTGACGTTAAAAGTACCGTGCAAATTATTATGCCGTTTAGTTGTACCGTATTTAGTGCTTTTCACGAATGAGTGCCATGAAGAAGCAATAAGAAGAAGAAGAGGAGGAGAAGAAAGAAGTCGGAGAAGACATTACACGATAGCAGATCAAGCATACGGTAAGCAAATTATTATTTAATTTTTACTTGTTACTTGCTAAATTAATTGTTTATCAATCGTATATTTAATGTTTAAAACTAATCTTAAAACTAATTAATCTATTAAATCTTTAGCGTGGCACTATAATTTCTATGTTAAGTTTTTGAATTCATTCTGTGTTGTAAAATTTATTTTTATATACATATAAAATTCAACTATTTATTCACACACAGAGGATAGAAAGGATTTAAATCGCTCCAATAATAAAACAGCGATATTTCATGCGCTGCTTGGAATATTAAATCTCCTTTACGATAAGCTGTAGCTGATTATTATATGAGTAGCTTATTGTAAAATCGTCTTGTTTATATTCGAATTGTTGTAGTATATAGAGGTGTGTAAAAATTGTATGGTTGTATGAATTTTGCAAGGAAAAATATATAGAATGGCAAATGCATGCATATGTATATTACACGTTTTAATTATTTTTATGCAGTGGACAATAACTACGATATATAAATAAATAACTACGATAAATAAATAACTTTAAGATTACATAAAATAAATTAAAAAAAAAAAGAAGTGCCAACAGTACGCGGTGTTCCCAAACGGTCACCCATTTAAGTACTAACCGCGCCCAACGCTGCTTAACTTAAGTGATCGGACGAGAACTTGTGCTTATCAGCGTGGTATGACCGTTGACGAGTGCAAGGTATTCCTGACAAGCACATAAATTAGTGACTACCTGTGATTCAGCCATAATCATTTCAATTAAAATTTTTTTGTTTTCAGAATAAATACTATCGAGACACACATTAATGTTTATACTTTCATTTTGTAAAAGGATTTCCAAATCTATGAAATACGAAAAAATCCTTTTACAAAAATTCAGTAGCGCGGATAGCTACAGGCAAATTCTAAATTCTTTATTAGTTTTGAATTTAGATTAGAATTTTTAGATTAGAACAATGTTTACGCAATTATTAGTCAAGTCTCTTAAGCTTTGTGTCCACGATGCTCGATCTGATTGTGAGATCTAAAATCAAGAAATTTCATTGTCAGCTAATTAACTTGCAGCTTTTATGAAAAATGATAATTTTATTGGCACTACACGTTTCTCAGACCGAGATCTCGCGAATCGAGTTCTAGCATCGTGGACCCAAAGCTATAGACAGGCATATGCTGATGATTAAATAAATTCTACAGTTTAAATAGATGGTTTAACTACATTTCTTCGTACCGCCGTACTGGCGGTGCTGCTCGCGCTCATTGAAGCAAGCTGTTCATTCGCAGTATTTGTTCGCGCTTGCTTGTTTGACTTGGATTGGCTTAAGACATCGTTTCATGTACCATTAACGCGATGCACACACACACGCATGTGTACGGCACAGATTCAGCAATCGACCGTAACTAAATGGCGTGGTACGGTTTTTGTTGACTACAAACTAAGTGGAAATTTACTCGTGAAAGTACTTCTAATCTGATTTAACAGCTAGACGGTGCGTATTTTAGCAAGCAGAATATATTGTATGTTATTTTCATTTTCTAGTTGTAAAAAAAATATTACATGATAATTTGAGGAATAGAGTAGATAATCAAGCATTGTTATCCATTTTTCCGCTAAAAATTTCGCAGATGCTGTATGATCGGGGCAATGTTATAGTGGGGTGAAGAATCAATCTATACATCATTTTTTCAGAGATCTGATCTCTTCTTTTTGTTTCTTTTATTCCCAAAAATCAAAAGTATGTTAAAAGGGATCAGTTCTGAGTTTATGAAGTTGTCAAGTACAAAATGATACAGTTGTTGAAAGGCTTAACAGAAAAGATCCATTTTGAACAATAGAAGAATGTAGCGATGTGTGGACGGATTCAAATTTTTATTACAAACAAACAAATACAGAATTGCTTGAGTGCAGAAGTTCGAGTCTAATAATCTCTGACAGACGATTGATTAAGTTATCGAATATTAATCACTACTTGACAGTTTTCTTTCACATTTTTTAAAATCATGAAGACAGTAGGAAGAAGAAAACTGACGAAAAATAATAAAAATCCCTTATTGTTCGTATGTCTTGGTTACTTGATTGCTTGAATTCGGTTCGTTATCTATGACATTATTTGTTAAGGGACTGTAATAAAGAAATATTACAAATTTTTAACCTGGATCATTTTGAAAATTATTATTGTTAGTTTAAATAAAAAAAAAACAATTTTTTAAATATCAAAATGACATAATCTCTTAATTAACGCTATGACTGCTCTAAGTTCGCAATCTTTTCGTTAAATATCTATGTACATAAAGTTAACACCGCCATTTTATTTTAAAAAAATAATAAAAATTTTGCTATGTTGCGCTAAGTTTATGCTACATTGTGCCGTAAAAATTAGTCATCTATCTCAAAAGACAAAGCGTAAAATAAAAAAATAATTTTTTAACACGTAAAATGGCGGTGCTACTTCATGTAGATACATCAATGCAACAAGTAACTCACCGTCGCCGTCGCTGTTGCCTTACTTCCCCCCCGCTTTCGGCTATCCTTTTCCGCCATTCTGTAATTCCTCGTATCCTCACTTCATACAATTACACTATCACTATCACTATCACTTGAATGACCTTTTTATATGCTTGCACTATCACTATCACTATCACTATCACTCGAGCGACATACGCCGTAGGTAAGCGACGGAACGAAGCGACGATTTTCGAAATCTCCAAGACGATCGCGAGATTAGCAAACGCGCCGGACGATCGCCTGTTGTTTAATTCGACGACGATTGACTGATGCTTGACACTTGTTCGTCCGCGACATTCACTTTCAACAGGAAAGACGAGAGTTCATGAAGGGTAGGTAATCCGATCTCAGTCTTATTTCTCCGTAATGGGGTCAAGAAAAAGTACACTTTTCGAGAAGACTAACCGCGNCTAAACGCGAACGAGGCTCGAGCTATCATTTTTGAAATCTCAAAATTAATTTTTACATTTATCTCGATTTTANGNAACAAAGAAGATATGTATGCTTTTAAGCAAGCATATCTATTCGCATTAGCATGCGAATTGAATCTAACTTTATGTATGTATGTACATCAATAGTAAATCACCGTCGGCCGACGCGCGACGGCCGTCGCTTACTTCTCCCCGTTTCCCGGTTAGGTTAGGTCTTTTTTCACCCTTCGACGCGCCTATCGAATGCTCCACGCACTGTTTCTCATAATATCAATGTATCACTTGATCACTACCACGGTATAAAGTAATAGAAGGACAGAGGCGATCGCCCGTTACCCGATTCGACACTTTCAACTTTCCGAATTCGTGTACGATGCTTTCCACGGACGAAGAATCGCGCGGTCGCGGAACATTAACGATACATCCTCGCGCTCCGATCTCCGCGACAGAACTGAAGTGCTTTCCGAAGTTTTGGAAAGAATTGGAAGGGGAAAAATTGTGGGGAGGNGTAGGACCCCTCGGACACATTTCCGAGAATCGACTTCGCGAGCTCCTTTCTGGGAAATCAAAAAACGAGGCACCTCGAGCGAGCGACGAAAACTCTGCGAAAAAGCGAGCGCGCTAGGCCGAGCCGAGCGCGACTCTTCGAGGAATTGAATGTA
>JAJVSH010000021.1:2004098-2018746 GCA_021460005.1 Tetramorium alpestre | reverse complement strand
ACATATCTTCTTTGTTGCATAAAATCGAGATAAATGTAAAAATTAATTTTGAGATTTCAAAAATGATAGCTCGAGCCTCGTTCGCGTTTAGCCGCGGTTAGTCTTCTCGAAAAGTGTACTTTTTCTTGACCCCATTACGGAGAAATAAGACTGAGATCGGATTACCTACCCTTCATGAACTCTCGTCTTTCCTGTTGAAAGTGAATGTCGCGGACGAACAAGTGTCAAGCATCAGTCAATCGTCGTCGAATTAAACAACAGGCGATCGTCCGGCGCGTTTGCTAATCTCGCGATCGTCTTGGAGATTTCGAAAATCGTCGCTTCGTTCCGTCGCTTACCTACGGCGTATGTCGCTCGAGTGATAGTGATAGTGATAGTGATAGTGCAAGCATATAAAAAGGTCATTCAAGTGATAGTGATAGTGATAGTGTAATTGTGTGAAGTGAGGATACGAGGAATTATTACAGAATGGCGGAAAAGGATAGCCGAAAGCGGGGGGGGAGTAAGGCAACAGCGACGGCGACGGCGACGGTGAGTTACTTGTTGCATTGATGTATCTACATGAAGTAGCACCGCCATTTTATAAGTGTAAAAAAATTATTTTTTTATTTCACGCTTTGTCTTTTGAGATAGGTGATTAATTTTTACGGCTCAATGTAGAATAAACTTAGCGCAACATAGCAAAATTTTTATTATTTTTTTAAAATAAAACGGCGGTGTTAACTTTATGTACATAGATATTTAACGAAAAGATTGCGAACTTGGAGCAGGCATAGCGTTAATTAAGAGATTATGACATAAATTATTAATAAGTTATCATATATAACTATCTTTTGTTTTCAAACAAATTTTCCAACATAAAGAAACGCTATAGAGTAAATTCATAATAAATTCATTAAAAATGATTTTTGTCATAATCTTTTTTTAATTATAGATAATAATCTTATGCTGCTTACGAGATTAATCTTTTTCAAAATTTGTTTCCTCTTCCCGTAATTACGTAGTTCTAATCTTAAATGTCGCGTAATTCCTGCGCGCCCATTTAAGGATGAAAGGCAGCTAACGGTGTGAAATATGTACATATATCTCTATTCATTCGCAAACAGTTTCAAATAGTTTCAAAATAGTCGCACGATATGTAAGCTGTTTCAACGGTTACGAAAAGTTACATCGTGTCCCTGCAACGCTCATTGCGCGAGCATTACGTGATTCTTATTCAGATAAAAAGAAACTAATTAAATTTTCATTGCGTATGGGTCACAAATTGATTACGTCGTACAACTACAGATCTCGCGAGGCAAAATAAGGAACAACCGTGGACAGGATCTTCTAATTGACGATTGACTCTTACAACAATACAAAAGAATACAAAAGCAATACAAAAGAAAAATGAAAACCATTCGTAAATGATCAAATTGACAAATACCAGAAATTAACAAATACCACTAAGCTTGAATATGTATTGTGTTTACCATATACCTATTACGCACTTTTGTATTGCCCGTTTTTGTTGTATCTTTTTATTAGAAGATTCGGAAAACTCATGCTTCCTCGAAAGCGATCCAACTGTGTCGGCGCCAAAAGCGAAGCGGCACGAGTTGCTTTCTTAATTTGCTTCCCTCCTTCGGTGCCTTCAGTGCCCTGCAGCGTCGGCTACATTGTACAACGCAATGCCGCGTTACTTATCGATCGCCTCCGTTAACTAGTCCGTTACACAACGAGCCATAACTATTGCCAAACAATAGATTATGCCGCGGCTCCGCGTCGCCGCGCCGCGCCGCGCCGCGCCGCGCCGCTCGGCGTGTAGGTAGGGTAGGGGCTATCTTATGCAAGCGTTACATACATTTGGTTACATTACCGTCATTACGTAAGGCGGATTACGAGAGGAAGGGAAGAGAAAGAAACGGGAGAGGGCAAGAGATAAGAATTACATATTGCCGATATTTCGAATGAGGGAACGGCGCGGCAAAGGAACGCACGGCCACGGCCCGTGGGCATGTGGATTCTCCGGCGATGATTGCAGGTATATCGAGACAGATGCTGCTAGTCACTAGTGCATCCAATATTCACGAACGTTTAATTTCAAATCTGTGTGAGTGAATGATTTCAAAATCATCTTCGTATGATGGAAGTAGTTCTTAAACTACAATTGGCTTTGATCGAATTCTATTCGATTTTAATCTAGTTGTGAATTAATTTTAATTCGATATTATAGATATATTTCTTGCATAATCAAAAATTGATTATGAGAATAAATATTTGGATTTTTACAATATTGTAGCATATTTTTATTTCTAATATTAACACTGGTATATAATATAAACTCGAAAATAACGAGAAAATTTATCGTCTCTTATTAATATCTATGTATCTATTAAAGTCATATGCGATTATTTATGAATTAATATGTCTAGTTTTAATAGTTTTAAGTAAAGAAAAATAAACGATTATCTCTGATTTTAGAAAAGATTAATATTAATTACAAAAAAATACTATAATTTTTTTAATAAAAAAAATTTAATTAGATGACAAATGTGAAGTAAATATCGATTTACGAAAATAGGTGGGATTTTTTACAAACTTTTTTTCATTCAAATAAATTCTTACGTGAAATTGTCTTGAGAGGTATAAATGTTGATATTTCTTTCCTTTATTAATTATTAATAAAAAGAAATGCATATTTTTTTATTCTAAAAGTAGAAATCAACTAACGTATAAATATAATCCTAAATGTACAATTCGCTGTAATATCTACTTAATTGATTCTGAGAGTTACAAGGGGATTACAATTTGAATATCTGATTATTTCAAAAGCAAATTAGTTTTCGCAACATTGTTGCCTTTCTTTGTGTTGACTACGATACGTGAGTATCTAGGAATCTAAACAATTAAGTCTTTCCTGCTCTCCTTACAACAAAATAATAAAAGATTATCACTCGCAATGTAGAAATTTGTAATCTCTCTCTCTCTCAGAGTTTAGAGTTTACAAATGAGATGATTCCGTAATTTATACAACTATTTTCAAATTCAAAATAGATAGTTCAGAAGAGATTCATAAATTGTGGTGTTTATTTTATTCTCATGTCAATAGTTTTCAGCAGCATTGTTTAATTATTTCGACTACTTAAAATTAGAAAGCTTTGTCTATACTCGTCGTCGTTTGTCGAGTTGTCAGAGTAATCCTTTCACCCTTGTTCGTCATCTCGTGTCTCGCATTATTGTATGATATCACAGATTATCTCGATGTCTTCGTCCATCTCTGCTTTCGGCACCTTCGGCGTCCTGTTCTCGGCTCTTGTTACGAGTCTCACCGGCCATCTACAAAGCCAGCGCATCCGCTGACTTTGAAACGTTCATGCTCTCGCGTTACGAAACGGCGCTTCTTACCTTGTGGCATTCTAGAAGAGGGCAAGGCGCAGCCGTTCGCGCGCGCAAGAGCCAGTTACATGAGAATGTAAATATTTCGCTTATATGATCGCGGCGATTTACACGTTACGTTACTCCGTTGTCTTCGTCGCGTCAGAAACGTCTCGCGTTATGTAAGCGTGCAGTCGACGTTTGACTTTTATATAACGTCGCGACGTATTATTGACGAAATTGAAAGACGGCGTTGTTGGTAGCGGCGTCGCCGGTATATCTTCGTCGACCTGGAAAGGCATGAATGGAGGACGCACCGGCAGAGAACCGCGTATAACATGTAACTCCGGGAGAGAGAGAGAGAGAGAGAGAGAGAGAGAGATGCTCCAAAGCAGATATTTACTTTTATTTATTTGCTTACGTAAAAATATTGAATGTCTATTGGTATACTTTAGCTTCTTTTTTATTTTTTATAGAAGTTTGCAGGTATTAATACTCGATGGTTTTACTTTACCAACTGAGCAACTCGTACTGATATTATTTAGTTAAGATGGCGGGCAAGTCTGCAACGTCCCAAGTTTCGAGTTTTCACATTTCCTTATTTATTTCTTTCACATCGTGCCTCTCCAAAATAGTTTATTGTAGTAATATAATCATCAAAATATAAATATATAAAATTTACTTATTTCTGCTTGAATTTAAACTATAATTTACTTATAAGCCATTTTGAAGATCGCTAAGTTATCGTAAAATTGATCACCGACAATTGATCAAAGTTCTTCAATTATTTCGAGTCTCATTAAACTCATTTAACAAATTGAAAAACTAACTTAATCATAAACTCTTAACAGTATTTTTATAATTATTATCTAATTAATCTAATAAATTTTATTAATCATTTATCTACTGTTGGTAAAATGAGAAATTTGTAAATTAATATTGTATAAAAATGCAGATATACATACATTATAATAAATTTTTTACTATAATTGTAACAAAAGTTTTATTAATTAGGTATTATAGTTTTTATAAATCTAAAAGTAAAATTTATGTTGCATTCTTTAATGCGATTAATAATTAATAGATGCACATGGTTATTTTTTCTTTTCTAATAGTGTTATCCGAGATAATCCTCATAAATAAAAATTATTAACTCTATCATATTATAAACTTACGTTATTTTATTATAAGTACGTTTATTAAAGAAATAATAATGAGAGAAATGTTAAAAATTATAATAAATGATGCGATAGAAATACTTAAAATGAAGATTTATACTTTTTCTCACTTGAATATTTATCACAATTTCTTAAAAGTCATCATGTTAGCTTAAAATTTAAATGTAATTTAACTTGACTCAGAGAGCACCAGGACTTCAAAGTTAACTTCGGAGTTTGAAGCCTCCGTAACAGGCATTTCCCTTATGAAGTTAAATGATCCATTCTTGACCTTGTGGTATCTTTTGTGTGTGTGTGTGTGTGTGTGTGTGTGTGTGTGTGTGTGTGTGTGTGTGTGTGTGTGTGTACCATCTATTTAATAGAACTTGGAAGTGAGATAGCATTATAATAATTTGTGTATATTGCATACATACTTTGTATAATTAATAATTTATGAAGAAGGATAAAGTTTAGTTGTAAATCATTTCAAAAATAGATGTTATGTGAAGAAATAAAATTAATTATAATAAGTGTAAATAGTGAATAAAATATTTTGCTTTAATAAATATGTATTGCTAGCATAAATTATCAATATAAAAATCTGGTTTTAATTTTAATTAATTTTTCATGTGTAATTAATAATAATAGAATTACCTATACATATATGTAGTTTATTATTATACAGTCAATAAAAATATAATTACAGTAAAATAATTGAAATTGCATATATGTATGTAATCTATATTTCATTAACTAACTTTTTAATTATTAAATTAGTGATTTTAAAAGATAATATAATAACGTAGGTAGTACAATAATTATGAAGCTTATTACATTAAGAAACAATAATTTTTCTTTACGCAAAAGTAACGAAGTAAAACAGATACGACATAGTTAATGTAAGAAAAGTAAATAACATAATGACGTAATAGAAAAATAAATAATTTAAATTAATTCAAATATATCTTTATAACGAATAATTCTATTTTATTTTTAGCCATCACAAAAATACTCCACACAGAGTATGCAATTGAAGAAATCGTAGTAGAAACCGTAGTAGATGTTCTTCATTTGATTGCGTATTTCAGATACTTTTACATGTAGTTCTTGCAATAATTTGCATCCACAGAATTGCTGTTGTGGTTAGTATGCGACACCTAATTTCCCAGTTAGTTCATGCATAGCACTGCGCTTTTGCTTTATCATTTGTATGATTTCAGACATGAGGAATTCAAAACATCGTGTGATTTGTGTGATTTGAAGCAAGCAAGTGGTTTCAGAATTTTAAATTCTTGATCTTAATTAAGTATTCTTGAAATTTTTAATCGAAAGATAGATTTAATTTTTTTAATTCTTTGTATTGTCTTGTAAATATATTGATATAGATTAAAATATAAATAAAAATTAAATTAATGGAATACTTTATTCAAGTTAATTGAGAAACATATTTTGCTACTCATCTAGTTTTTATTAAAAATTGTTTTAGCTTTTGTATTTTTCCTTATAATTGATGATAATTTTTATATAAAAGAAAAGAAAAGTCTTTAGTAGTAAAAAGATAATTTCTGTTTGAATTGTTCTTCAAAGAAATTATCCTTAAATTCTGACAAAGTGAAGCATCGCGTATTATTATGACCTCATTATCGACGTGGCAGGATCCTTTATTTTGCAAATTCGATTAAACTCTATATTCGCCGCGCCGGCATTCTCATTTTAGACGTGACCTGCGATCGGGAGTCATTCAAGATGGTTCCGACATAGCCTTCAGAAATGATGCGATAAATGGCAAAAATTTTATTATTAAATACTGGTGATAACGATATGTAAATTTATAATTATTATTCTGTTAATCGAAACGCTTTAGAAAGTATTATTACATTAAAAATCACAAACGAGAAACGACGAAGAAGGAAAATCTTTACATATGTGTATATATGTATATCTATATATTATAAGTATATGTATATACTTCTAAGTTCTCATTCAAAAGCAGTTCGTGCACCACTTTGTTTCGGTGAGCGTATTCTTTCGTGAGTTTGTCCAATGTTTCTAATGGAAATTCGCTTTCCTGGAAATGATGAAAAGTTTTTGTGCGCGAATAATATCTAGGATACAACAAGCATGCAAGTAAAAAAAAATAATTGTGAGATGTAAGCTTAAAAAAAGAAATTGCATACTAAAAGTTTATTCAGATTAAGATTAATATTATTGATATTATTAATATTAGATAATATTATTAATAATGTAGAAATTGATTTCTGAGATTGGACTTAATAAATACAACTAATACTATATTATTTTTATTATAAATTTAAAAATAAAATTCAACAGCTAACAATTATTATTATTTTACATATACTTATAACGTTATAGATACATATGTAGACCATAAATAAAAAATTTATAAATTTATAAGAAAAATTTATAAGAAATATTATTTCTAAATATTTTATCACTAAGAATAAGCAAAAGTGAATTATACTCTTATAATTTGAAAAGATAAAAATCTCTGTGTTTTATAATTCGCAAGTCCATTGTAATTACTTATAAATCCACTCGTTTTTTATATATTCTATAGATTTTGATTCAGATGTTTGTAGACTATAATTCAATGTCAATAACACGCTTTGAGACGAGTGTAAATTTTCACACGCCATTCTACAAAACCAGCAGGATTGAGTTACACTATTGTTACTGGAAAGGGTCGAAACTCCCAACCGTAGCATAAAAACTCTCGCAATCTTCACAAGCATTTGTACATTTTCCACAGACATCTTTCTTGTAGAATACCTACTTCTCATTGCTCGTCTATTTCTCAGTAACCATATCCCATACTACAGCTAAGAAATGAAAAGAAGATAGGAAGAATGAAAAATAAAATTATTACGATAAAAAGAAATTATTTTGTATCTTTTGGTAAAATTTTTATCTCATTTGTATCTTATAATAATTTTATATTGTATCGTAAAAGCACTAAAATAGATAAATATATAAGCAGATTTATATCTATCTATTTTAAGTAGTTAAATAATTAATTCATTAATTTAAAAAATACCACAATTCATTCAATGTTGTCAAAATATCAATATAATTATGGAATAATTAAAATCGAAAATAAAAGAATTTTTATGTAGGCAATTATACTTAAAATTATTGTGATTTTACTTGTTCATGTATCATATCTACAATTTAAGTTTAGATTTATTACAGTATTTGCTTTCGGATTATATGTTATCATATGATTATTTTATTATTAAAAAAACTAAGGGAGATATTAATCAGAGAGCAAATTAATGAAAAACGGAAAATGTGTACACATCACGTGAACATCACGTTACAACGTAATTAATGACAAAGGCGGGGTTCAGTTATAAACTATTGCAGTCTGCGCGAACAGAAATAGAATATACACACAACGTTGCGATGTATCAGAGTTCAGGGAGTGTATAAAGCAGTATATTTTATATCTACCATCGATTAGCGGCTAATGAAACAAAAACATAGTATAATTACGACAAATTACAAAGCAAACCATTTTGACACTCACAAGCGAAAATATTGCGGTAAAAAAATTTACATAGTAGATTGGCTCCGTCGGATGATGGCGATGAGAAGGGATGCGAAAACAATTATAATGAGCTTGTTTCCGCTGGACAAAGTCGCTTGAACTTGTTGTTGTTGTCGGTGGTTTCGTATTCTTAGACGAGCAGGTGCACCGCGGATCGGCACTCGGCAGGGGTGGCACGACGAGGGTGGGTGACGTTAGGCAGCGTCTACGGCGCGACTACGGCGCGCGGCGCGCGGCGCGTCACGTCGTCATTTAAGCGTGAGACTCCGTCGGACGAGCGTCGGACGCGTGCCACGATTCCACCGAAACACGTGCGACATACGACTTTCGTATGTGAATGTGCCCGGAATGTGAATTTCGCGCGCGCGGAGGTATCCGTTGGGGGAGGACAAATCTGTCAATCGACAGCATGAATCGAAGCTCTCGTGTGTTGTGATTCGCGTTACAACGACAATTTCCGCTTTTCCGAACTTTGACACGTTTACGCTACGCGCGGAAATGAATGTGGAGAAAATTACTTCTGGTTTAGATTTGAATCATGGTATTTGTTTTTTTATACACGTGCTGTGATACCCTGTGGATTTTTATGAAAAGACTCACCATCAAAATATTAAATCTGGATTTAACGCGCGTCACTTTGAAAAATGACTGATTTAAATGATGTGCGTATTTTATAAATTCGATAATTTATTAGAAATAGGAAATGATTTTGAATCTTTTATTGAAAAATTACATTGCTTTTATATGTTATTGCTTTAAAAGTTTTATATGCTTGAGAGATTTTTCACGTAGAGATAACTGATGAGAAAAATGATTAAAGTTAAACCTCTTCGTTGATTTTTAAGTTTTAAACTTAAATGTCTCAAATGTCTGATATTACGTTGATTGCGAATTTAATGAGGCTCTAATGAGATTTATTTATATTTCAATAGATAAATAAAAAATTATAGCATAATTTCAAATAGATAAAATAAATGTTTTAATAAAAGACTATATAATTATGAATTTAAACTAACATAATTAACACTCCAAATAAGAGCGTAAATAAAAGGTAAAAAAGGTGTGTAAAATGCATTCGTTAATAATTGTACAATGTGTATAAAATTCATGACCACTCGGACGGATTATCGAGAACTTTATGACAGTTCTAATTTAGAGAGATCGATTCCCAAGCGGTCAAACGATTGAACCTCGGGCGATGATTTCAAGGAGAAACGTTGTCGCGTCCAGCGGAATTGCGTTCGTGTTCGAGTTTCTTTCCAATCGATTTTACCAGCAGAATATTCTTAAATTGTTTAGTACGGTTTATTTCTCTCCGCGATTACCCTTGAAAAAACATTCCGTTCATCATTAATCGATACTATTCGTAGTATTCAGTCTCTAATGATTAATTAGAGCAGAGCGGACACATTTCTAGAATCATGTATGTACATAAAGGGTAGATATGACATGTGATTAGATTTTATAGTAGCAAAATCAAGTAAAATCAATGGAAAGTTTGAGAAGCAGAATTTTAGAAAGACATTAAATAATTTCACCCTTTATTTATCTAAAATCTAAGAAATAGAGTAATAAACAAACATTTCTATTACCAATTGTTATATTAAATGCTAATAAATAAAATTTTATTAATATTGCCATGAAATATATATGATAATTTGTTTATATAATAATAATACTAAATNATTTTATATTAGAATACAAAAATAAAATATGTTTTAAATAGACAAAATGTTATTTATATAAATCTTTTTTAATAAAACTTTGCAATTAATCTCCTAGTATTAAAAATTAAATGAAAAAATGATTGCTACCTGTTTATTAAAAAGATGCAAAGATTCAAAATGGATATTAAAAGATATAAGCGGTATTATAAATTTAAAATTGATAGCGTGATTTAAAAGTTATATAAATTGAAAGCATATAAATTTCGCAATTCAATTACAACTTAAATTTAACGTTGTTTTAACGTATACTTAAATTTTAATTGCTTTCAATTATATGCTAATTAATGCAAATACAGCCCTTCCTGTATTTAATTGTTTGTAAGAAAGAAAATTATTTTAACTTTGAAATCTACTAAAGTTTTCACAAATATACGTTTTTATACACTACTTTTAGAAATTTATTCTATTTTAACAATGTGTACTACTGTTGTCAAGTATATAATAAGAACAAAAACAAATAAGAAAACATGTAGCTCTCTCTAATAAATTGTTTTCGCTTGAAGAAATATGTTTCGCAATCGTATCGTTGATAACAGAGATATTTTGTCGACGAAATGCGTTAAATTTGAAGTTAAGATACCGTAAGAGTATATCCTTCAACGTAACACATCCAACTGGGAATTTCTCTGTAGAATGAAAAAACTTTTCATAGAATTTCCATTGGGTCGGGGAAGGTGTGCGTAAAGAATGTAAATTACAACATGTCGGGCTTCTAATAACTTCTTTCAAGTTTTCCTGAGTTTTTCTGAGAACAACAAGGGAGAAAACTACATGCCTGCCTACAAGCACAGTCATTTATGTGACTGAGTCACTATCGCAAGAATTTTACAAGTATCAATTTTTAACAAAAGTTTGAACAGTTCTAATGGTTTTCTTACTGCTGAATGGTTTTCACGATCAATCGCCGGGGCTATGTATTTTATATAATTGATTTTCAAAATTTAGTACAAAATTTAGTAAGAGTTTAAAGATTGAATCTTCAGAAGAGACACTTTTAGAGTGTTATTTTTAGTTTGGATGAATTTATTAATATTGCAAATTACATTGAATTAAATTAGATTAAATTATATTGGAATTATAACATAAAATCCGCGTGAATACCATCAAACTATTAATTTGCGCTACTTTAATTAGATAAGATATATCTTTGAAAAATATAACACAGTTATATTTTTAATTACAATCAAAATTTAAATAAAACGCCGAATTATATTCTATTTAATTCATTTCAGTCATTAAATTATCTAACAAAAAATGAATCAATGAATCTATCTTTCGCCATTTAATAATACATGATTTTATACGTGGCCGACGTCTCGCTTTGAATTTTAATGAATTTTACTGCAGAATTTTTGGTACAAAGAATCGCATAATACCTATGGCGAGCGAACAAAGCTTTTATCAGATTTTCAATAGCCTTCTAGGAAGACACTATAGACGATGGCATTCGTTAACGTGATGCGGATATCATTGTGCATCGAAATCGATGTGCTCTATAATAAAGACATTTCGAGAAGACGTACTATTTTGTTTCGTCGACTTTCCGACATGTTTGTCACAATTCGATATCGGATTAAACTAGGAACTGGACTATGTGGCGGCGAAAATGGATTGTACTTCGGTCGTACATTTCCTACGAGGCTTAAGATAAATTATTGTTCAATTCGCGTTTGTATTTTAACTTAAAAATATTGTAACTTACGTGACAGTTTAATAAAAGAGATATAGAAAATAAATGTTAAAAAATGCGTATAAATAAATATTTTTGTTAAATTAAAAAGTCAGTTTAAATATATTATAAAATGTTTTCAAAAACATCTTTTATAAATTAAAATTATATAATTAAGATAAAAAAATTCTTGAAAGATAAAACTAAAAATAAAATTTTGGTAATGGAGGCACAAAAACAATAATAAGAGATGCTTTACTGTAAAATTTCTGAATATTTTTATATTATTAAATAAAGATTTATTAATATTTGTTACAATATTTATCCGAAATGTGATATATAATGAAAGTAATATTGACTAATTTTCGACATGTTATATTTTATTTTTTGATACTCTTGCGTTTGTTGCATGAAAAACAGAGAATTAACGTAATAAATGTGGATTAATATAAAACTGCTAAATCGCGGATAGGAGAGAGGGAGAAAATAAACCAAGAAAGAGAATAAAGAAAACAGTGATTGAGACATGTAGTTACCAATGGATGACTAGCACGAATTTTGGGGTGCGGTTGTGTCTAATCAAATTCGATACTATCAATATAATTATATTTGATTGCAATTTCCAAAATAGGTTTTAATACTGAGGTTCAGTTTGTGACTTTTAGACTGGGATTGAGACGTTTATTCATTTAATGTGTTATTATTAAGTGATTAATTCATTTCTAGTAATAATAATTTTTTTATTAACAACATAGAGAAAGTCAATAGAATGGTTTGATAGAATTAATCAGGAATTCTTGATATAAAGTTATCTTATAGATCTATTTGATTAATTAAATAAATTAGTATGTTTTTATTAAATGTAGTTTATTAGCTTTCCTCAAGGGAAATTAAAATTACAAAATGGAATTAGATCATTTTATAAGTAGATGCTATACAATGATTCTCAAGATCTCAAGAATTCTCTTAATTATTATTAAATAAAACATTTGTTTTAATGTTTTATTTTATCCCTAAGACATGTTACATAAAATTTTGTAGATTATAATAACTTCCTAACTGATTAATAAATTTTTAATAATATAATTTTTAAATAAAATTTCTTATTTCCCGTTAAAAAGTATTGAGATTATAATTGAATAATTATAACTGAATATTTACACAAAAACATTTTGATCGCAATTAAGTTTTAATAAAGATTTGAATATCAATCATGTTTCTTTTACACCAATGTTTAACATTATTTAACATAAACAGAAATTCTTATTAAAAATTCTTTTCTCTTGAATTCTACTATGCAAAATTATATATGTAAAATTATGTATAAAAACGTATATAATTAAATTTTATAAAATAAAATTATAAAATTATACCTATTTTACTATTTCAATAAATATAATATAATTTATTTCATTATTAATAGAAAATCTGACATTTCGAGTTTTTTAAATTTATTTTGCAAGAAAGAAAAACGTTTTTATGAGTTATGGGCAGTGATAATTATATTAAGTGACGATTAAATGAGTGTTTGATGTATACTTTACAATGACATATCTCAGCATTCTCTTTTAATCCTGGGATGGGAGATAGTGAACTACGCAAAAAAAATCGTTCATTAAATAACCGTGAGAGAAGATACTTGCGAAATGAATGAGCCTGATCCTTGTCTACCTCTCATCTTGCCACCGAGATATCGACTTCGCGATCTAATCTTGGGCGATTATGCTTTCAACGATGACGGCGAACGGTAAGTAAATCCATACGTTTTTTAAAAAACGTTTATTTCGATGGAATATATCCTTGTCTTTTCTCTACAATTAAGATAAAAAATAATTTCCTTTTTATTATTCTTTTATTTTTAAACATATTTATCATTTTCGACATGTAAATTATAAACACTTTTACAATTTGACATATTTTTCTGAAGAATTAACACACGTCTATAATTAAAGAACGTAATATGACTTTATTAATGACAATGTTTATGACAACGAATATGCAGAATAGAATTGCGATGAGTAGAGTTTATAACATCTTGAATGATTTAAATTTATGATATCACATTCATGAAACACGTTTATTTATGATGACATAAATTTCAGAACATATCTATTAAAGCATCCGTAACTTTCTGCATAAATATATTTCTCTCGCTACATATAAAAGTATATATATGTATATATATATATATATATATGTATATATGTATAGGATAGACCGAGGCGAATAAGATTAAAGTAAGAATTGAGATCGTGTTTGTTACATTCATCAATATATCTATCATGTAAAATACAAATAATTATTATACTACGTTATGTAACTTCGATTTTTCCCTCATTGAAAAATTTGTAGGCAATTGATTCAGAATGATATTTTCTTTATTTAAAAATACAGTTTTTGTTATTTTACTTAAATTTTTCTTTAATTTGGAAAGACATAAAATGTGAAATTAATTCTAAAGAAACGTAATGTTGGTTCGCAAATTGAAAGATGGACTAAGTTTTCCAACAGAAATTTAAAACAGCGAGATGAAGGAAAAACAGAAGAGTCAAATACTAATATCCGGGATTAAAAAAATAATTAAAAGAGCTTTTCAATTAAAATAACAATGCGCATTAAATTAGAATGCTATGAATTTTGAAGTTTTAAATTTAATATATTGAATTTTAAAAAATTTAATTTATTAAATTAAATATTGCAGCAAACTATAGATATTACATTATTATGTATTAAATAATCATCATTTTATTCACAAATACTGTATTCGACAAATTTTCCATAAGACGTTTATAACAAAGGATATACTTTTGACAAATTATTTATAAATTTTACTTATAAAATCTTTTGGCATTAATCATTTTGTGTTTTACATAAAATATTTATAGGTATCTATTTCTCTTTATCTGTTCCGTTCTTTCTTATAATTTAATAAAATAATAAAAAATTTATGTTTTTTGTGACAAACTCTTTTTCAATATCTTCGGTTGTAAGAGAGATTAATGTATTATTAACATTTCTAATAGAAACTAAAATTTATTGAAATTAGCGTTACGTAATAAACATTTATGAGATATTTTTGACTTTATTAAATAAAATGTTAGTCAAAATGAAGCAAAAATTACATACTTAAATTTGATTAGTTTACATTGATAAATATATTTATCATATAT
>JAJVSH010000021.1:1981697-2003400 GCA_021460005.1 Tetramorium alpestre | reverse complement strand
TAACAATTACATAATTAATATTTTAATAACTAAATAATTAATATATGTTATATTATAAATTATGTTATTATAATACCATAAACAAATTAATTCTTTAGTTCTTAGTCAAATCATATAGAAATTATGTAATAAAATTATTAATTATTATAATTTTATCAAATTTCTATTTTTTTATTCTTCTTATGTAAAATATAATTTGTGTGACTAAAATATGTATTATTCTAAAAAAATCCCTAACATAATTATCTTTAATCAAAATATTATTTAAATAAAATCTAATATAGAATAAATTTTAAAAACAAATTTATATAATCGTTGAATAATTTATATAATCTTTAAGAAGATTATCCCTTAATTAGAAAAAAGGATATTATATATTTGTCATTTTAAACTCTAGTAAACTCTTTATTTATTCTTTTCTATTAAAAGCAGAAACATCAGCAAGTAATAAATGAGGTAATATAGAGTTTTTATCGATTACTTGTAGGCTAATTAGAAACTCAGAGAATTGATCAGCAGCTTCAAATTCCTTTTATTACGGCTATAATTTGTAATTTTATATTTAATACATATTAAATAATTTACGCACACATAGATGCATATACATATATTATATTTAGGGTTATCTAACATATTTTTGCATTGAGATAATTAATTACTCCTAATGCAATTTTCTTTTTTAAAATATCACACTTAAATAATTTTAGTTAAAATAAATTTTTTTATCTTATAAAAAATATGAATCTATTTTGTAATTAGTGAAAACTTAACATCTATAAGTTAAAAAACTCTAAATATTTTATGTCTTATTATGTTTTACTTAATTCAATTAAAGTTTTATTAAAATTGCTTTTTTATATGTATATAGTTTTTATTAAAATTATATGTTCGCACTTGTATTACTTCAAACTAACAAACATGAGTATCTATAACGTTATTGCTGGTCTTTCTTGGAATAAAACCGATACTACAATTCTTCAAATATTAAATCTGGCATGACGTAAATTTTCACGGAAAGAAATATATTTATATGAATAATATTTATCCAATAACATTCAATAAATTGTTACGTTGTATCTATACTTCAGATTCCGATTAAATTACCATTCGTGTTATGCAGAACGAAATGAAATTGTTTCGGAAGATTTAATTCAACAGTAACATTAGAAAGTTTCTAAAAAGTTACTGCAAAGTTAAATTTTACATTTCCATAAAATTTCATTCATTCTTTATTTCCTTGGAAATTACGTGATTATGAAATTTATCTTTTATTATCCGATTCAACGTTAATTTTTTTTTCCTTTGTCAGTACGAACTTTTTCTTGCGTTTTAGTGCAATGTACAAATTACATTTTAGTTGAGTCTTTAGATATCTAACATGCCATTATTAAAACGGAATGAAAAAGTAAAAGAACGCATCTGTTTCTTAGTGATCAATATGACATCCATGCTAGACCTGTTATAGGTATACACGTCGGTGATACGTGTCTAACACAATCACCCATATTTATAAAATGCTTGTAACATGAAGACACGTAACTTATGTAATAGATCAAGTATCATAGTATATACATATAACCTTTCGTGTAAATTTTTTATCATGCTTTTTTTAGAAAATCGGAATCTGCAACGTGAATAGTTTTTAGTCAATATCTAAAGTTAGCCTCATAATCTATAATAATAGAAAGAAACTCTAACTCCTTTCAAAAGAAAGGATGTTATGTATATTAGAGTTATGTGTCATTACTTCCTACAAAAAGAATTATAGTACACAAACGCAGTGAACACTTAGCATATCATTTATCGTTATGTATATTATTATCATAAATCAAGGAAATATTTTATTTTTAAAATTGCTCCATTGTAAAATTGTTTAAAAATTTACAAATAATGTTAAAATTTATAATTGTACGTTTTCTTACTAAAAATTAATATTAATTAAAAGTATTTTTTAATTTTTATTAATTATTAATTTGGAATGTTATTTTTATTAATAATTTTTAGCAAGTAAATTTGTTTTAACAAATATTTCTTAAAACTGGAAACAATGTTGGATCACTAAATTTAATTTAATCTTTAAAATCGCGTATAATCTCTATGTTGCTTGTTTACATGATACAGTTCAGTATTATTAGAAGATATTAGTCAGATAAGTAAAGAATTATCTGCATGATGGATTGCACACTTTTGTAGATTTGCATAACTACTCTTGCATAGGCATTTGTTAAAAGGTCAAAGTTTGAGTATCTATTATTATTATCGTTGTAGCATTACTTCTTTCGTCAGTTACATTTATCCGCCGTAAAAATACCAGGCAGAATCTCACTGCGGGTGGTTCGACCTCCTTTCGGGAGATCGTACGTTCTTCCGTCGGAAACACGAGAGTACAACATGGTAGCTTGCTCTCTTGGCTTTAGATCGGGTTTATATTGCAGTTACGATTAGAAACTATTTACGATATCTGCAGACACTGCGATGTACTTCACAGTATTACTAGCTAGCACAGTACTACTAGCTTGTGCGATATGATTCAATATACAGGGTGTCCCAGAATTGTTGTACAATATTTCATGAGCCGGTAGAGCAGACGAAACTGAGTAGAAAAGTCCTCTACCATTTTACAATTTTCGCAATAGTTATCGAGATTAAAAATAGCTGTATTAGCTCGGCCTTCCGCCGAATACAAGCGCGCGGCGAGATACGACCGCCCAGCGTTATTGTTACCAAGATCGCGCGAGGAGTTGTTTACTACACGCGGCAATGCCTAAAAGAGGCGGTTTTGAGCTGCGATTGTTCCCCTGTTTTTTGTCATTTATAGAAAACAACTCTTCGCGATTTTGGGAACAATGACGCTGGGCGGTCGTATCTCGCCGCGCGCTTGTATTCGGCGGAGGGTCGGGCTAATACGGCGATTTTTAATTATTAATATCTCGTTAACTATTGCGCAAATTGCAAAATGGTAAAGAACTTTTCTATTCAGTTTCGTCCGCTCTGCCGGCTCACGAAATTTTGTACAACAATTGTGGGACACCCTGTATATAAGTAAGCAGATTGCTTGCTTCGCTGTTATTGCGACATGTTTTACAGAGAACAATATTAAATTCTTTGTCAAACGACTATGTTTATCCAAGAAGATTAAGATCTAGCAATTTCTAGCAATGCAGATTAAGTTTAATCTTAAATTAGCTTACTTTTTATTTTTTTTCTGATTCCAAAAATTAGAAAAAATAGAAAATAAGTTAAGCTGAGAGAGAAGTTAAAGCTTATCCATATTAATACAAATGGATATTAAGCAGATTAAAAAACGAATACATTTCTTATTAAAGTATATCTTTAGTATATAGATTAAAATTGGCTAATAAATTATTTCTCAGCGAGATTTATATGTATTTATGTGTATCACACGCGTCTGTGGTACACACAATATCTATTAATATTTATATCGTTCTTTCTTCCAATCAATTCCAATTATTAACAAAAAGTTTATTGTCATTTACATAAAATGTTTCCATTTCTAAATAATATGTATTATCGTTACATAATAATATATATGACAAATATTACGGAAAGAACACTTCTTCAATCAAAATCTACATGATATATCGTCGTGGATTTTTTAAAATAATCATTCTTTCTAAATATTTTGCTAGCCTAACATTAGTTCCTCGTAAAGTTTAAATAACACCTAGAAGTTATCTATTAATAACTAAAAGTTTGTACAATAAAATTACCTAATGGATTGCCTCTAGGATTCATATTTATGTTTCAAGATTTAAGCTTCTTAAAAAACGTAGGCTTCTTGTTCGTTCTATATTTGCTTGAAATCTGTTTGCTTACATGTTAGAATGTTTGTTTCGTTTCTAATATGTAAATCGAAAAAGGAAGTAACAATTCATCTTTCATATTATGTTTTGCATATTACATTTTGCTTCTTTTAAACTGAGTAATTTATGAGCTGAGAACAACATAACGTAGTTTTAATTCAAATATTATCGAGAAAGTGATTTTTATGTTTTACATTACATCAAAATGTCATTTCGCATTCGATTTAATGTCCGTAACGTAATCAAGAATTTATCGATGTATGCGGACTCCTCATCGCTCATACATTTCTGCTGTTAAATATTAAACTGTTCTTCTCGCTTTTTAGAGATTTGTCGTAAAGCTTTTGTAAATACGTGCGAAAAGTGCTTAATTAAATCATCCATTTAAAACAGCTAGTTAGATACACAACGTTTGAGAAATTCTTAGTTGTTTGTTTGTCGTTAAACGTGCAATACTACGTACAACAATTTATTTATAATATAAATATTTCTATGTATTAATTTTTGACGCAAAAATTAAATTTATTTTGACAAGTTATTGCATATTAAAAAATAAACATTTATTATAAATATTAATTACAAACTTTAAAGAAAAATAATATAAAGTTTTTAAAATTTTATGTTAAGTAAATAGTAACCGATAAATTAAAAAAGATTTACTACAAACAAATAATTGTAGTTATATTAACAATCAAATAAGAATGTTTATCATTAATATTATTATTAAAATAGAATTGATTTATTGATGAATAGAATTATTATTAAAATAGAATTGAGTTTTATTTATTGTGTATTAATATATTATATAAAATCATATATCCATCTTATATAAAAATTTGGCTATAAAGATTAATCTGCTCATAATTTTAAAATTAAATATTAAATAAAATTAAATACAACTTTAATGAAAAATTAAAAGATTAAATGTAAATTAAAATGAGAAATAACTTTTAATTGTGCTGTTTTAAATAACAATGCTGTTGGTCAGAGATCTTATACATGAAAGATAGTTGTGGTTTCATGTAGAAAGCGAGAAAACTCACTTGACACAATTAATATCGACCAATGTTTCTATTTTGGTTGTTTCCTGCAGGCAGAACTTGTTTTTTTGCGCATGCATAGGGCTTCATGTAACTTCCGGCATTATTGTTTCCTTTGAATTGTCACTCTTGCCATAACATTTTTTTTGAAAAAGATATGCTTGAAATTTTTTTTTTTTTTTTTTTGAAGAAGATATCTTTTAAATCATCGACATTTTATTGAAATTCTTTTTGCGAAATTACTTTTATTACTTACCTTTATTAATTTCAATAATATATTTCTACAATCTTGTCATAATAGCATTTCATCGTTCCATTACAATGTTGACGTTGTAAATAGTTAAGAACATTTGTTGCCTAAGACAGTTAAAATTATCAAAAGCGAAGGAGGAGGGAGAACATTGTGTGCAATTGATATGCAATTCTTTATTTTCTCTGATATTTTTCTTTAAGCAATTTGACTTCTGTACAATTAACATTCTTTTCAACGTAAATTGAAACTTTCAACAGATATCTTAGAAATTGATAATTATTATTTATAATGAAATAAAAATAAGAATATATATTATTATCTTAATATAACATATATTTTAATAAAATAAATATTTATTTCGTATGAAATTTTCTTTGTATAAATATCAATTTTAAAATATTTTAAATACTTAATTATTAAATATTTGAATATATTTATTTACAAATTTCTTTCTATATAAAGAATTTGTATTGCTCCGCATATACTTATATTTAAATTTAATACTTAAATTTAAAAAACAGGTAATTTTTTCTTTACTATTCTTTAATAAATATTATTACAACTTAAATTATGGTAACTGCATGATGATGTGTAAATGAATTTTAATATTCAACAATGTGCATAAATGAATAATTGCATACAATTTTATAATTAAACGTGTTTCTAAAAGAGCGCTAACGAACCACATCACTAAACTAATTTATTGTTTTTTCCAAAATTTCTAAATATAATATAATATCTCAAACGTTTGTATGTAGAACTCACGTTCTTATGTAATCATTTATTTTTTCTGGTAAATAATCAATATTATTTGGAAAATAAAAATATAAAAAAATTTATTTAATATACATCTAATGGAATTAATATTGATCTTTGTTAAGCGTGGAATTAACATCTAACAAATGCAATAACCGATTTGATAAAATGCGATATTTAATATGGTGTTATTTAAATCGCAATTTACATTTACTCGCTGTCGTTTGCAGAGAATAATGAATATAGCATAAAAATTTGTTATAGACAAATTCTTTTTAGTTTGATCATGTTTTTCGGCAAAATATAATATTTTGTAATATGAAGTTGTGACGAAATATTTTCGATGATATAGGTATCATATCTAAAATTTTTTATAAAACAATATCTGCAGTACTTTTCAAATCGCTCATTATAAAAATAATCACAATTATATAGAATAAAAATGTAAAGAAATTTTTTTATAAAAAGTTTTGCCAATCCTATTTATTTTTTAAATAAATTATTTATATTTATAAAGATTTATGTTGAAAAATAGTAGGAAACATTAGGTAAAATAAATAGAATTTATACAATTCATCGAAATAAGCTTGAGAATTCTTGAGAATACTTACTTGAGAATACTTAAGACTATAAACTATTGATGTATTGATGTTCTCTAGAATATTTTTGGACTTTTGTATTCTTTCGCTGTAACGTGGATTGTGAAGAGCATCACTAATACATCAATTAATTTAGCGATTCTATCGAAGAATGTAGGTCATGGGATTAAGAATTTATTCCACTGCGGAACAATCTATGTTTTCTGGATACTTATCTGTATTTAGTTTGAAATAAGATTGCCTAAATTAAAACTATATTTCGATATTTATTCAATAATACTTTAGTGTTATACAAATAAATTAATTATGTATGATATTTTTATTAATGCATATTAGTGATTAATCTAATAAATATATTTGCGGTTCAGTATATTGTATAACGCACATTAGATGCTAATCTATTGCATAAAAGTGACTAATCTTCTTATCGATTTTTTAATTTCCGCTACGGAAATAAATTGAGTTTCGACCGTGGAAATAACTACACTTCGTTATATTGCCTACTCAGATGTCGTACGTAATTTCGTTATCGAATACGATATCGTGATGTTGATTGCTTTTTCGCGTCAGTGGAATTTAGATGGTACACTGCAAAGACATAAAATCAATATAAAGTATAAATCTTAAATGTTAGATTTTAGCTTAATAATTTAAATATGTATTTATATTTACATTTATGTGGATAGTATTATACATTTAAAGAGATTGAACTTACTGAAATTAACAAAGAGTTGTTTGGTTAATAGCTGACGTCTAATTTTGGAGAATCTTCTTTGCAAATATACATATATGTATATGTAATCTGAACACTATAAAAATATTATATTAATGAATACATAAATGAGACAACAGAAATATTTTTAGAGATTTCTATATAAGACAAAAAATAAATATATTTATTATAAGAAAATACAATTGAATTTATTATGTTAAATTTCCATAATATCATCTTTACATTAAAGTGTATAATTAGATATACAATAGAAATTGCTTAAAATTTTTATTTAAAAAAATTCTTTTAATGTCTAAAATATTTATGGTCTCTCAATCAATTGATTTTTAATTTTAGTTTCTTTTTTTCATTTTTCTGAAAATTCCAATGTTGATAAGGTAGAAACTTCCAGAATCACTAAAATTCAATTTCGAAAATCCGCAGTGTTATTCTGATTGAACATACTCTTCAGCTAGCCTATTTGTGACCTACTCGACATCTTTCTAGAGACGAAGAGTACTCAACACATATTCGCTCAAGTCATTCTCTCATGTTCGCTATCTCTAAGCCACTGCATTAGAAGGTATATACTTCGTAGGTCAACAATAGGTATATTGTCGTCCCATTCGAGGGCAAAGGAGTTGCAACATAGTTACCCTGCTGCTTTATCGACTGCTCAGCATCCGTTGGAACTTCCGTGTATTTAAGCTCTCGTCTTGTACCACCGCAGATGCTCTTGCTGATTCCTAGATTGCGCCCCTTTCATAAAAGCTTACTTAATAGGATTGCATTACGTAAATGGTAAATCGACAACTTTAGATATTTTTATTATTAATGCATTGCTATAATTATATAGCTATAATAAAAAATGACTTTATAGAAATGATAAATACAAAATTATAAGAAATTGACTATTTTATAGAAATTGATTATTTTAAGTTATTTCAATTAAGTAATTGATATTAAATCATTTTTTTGAATATTATTTTACACAACATTGAAATATTAATGTAGCAAAAATAAATTCAGAACACTTTTTATGTTATAAAATATAAAATTAATTGATACTTCAATTTTTGACATAACGCAAGAATCTTATTTTTACAAATATTAAAACTTTTAAATAATGTTTTTCAATTTTATATTTTTTCGTGACATCATTTGTAATATATTTTAAAAATCCATTGTATTTAATATATCTGTATTTAAAATATGTTATTATAGTAGTAATAGCATTGATAAAACAAAATAGCATTGATAAAATAACATATATGTTACAAAATGCTTATTGAAAAGGTTCACATTCCCATGAGATTCTTGGCTTAAGTTTCCTCAGCACTTTAGCCAAATCCCACAAGATTTACTTTGTTATTCATGAAATATCCCATTTTATCTGATATTCCTTCAGTCATAAGGGATTTGTCAAAAAATGGATTGTTCTACCTAATCTTGTGTGGATACTCGAGAGATCAAGAGAAATTTATGATGAATTTCAACGAGTTTTCATTGTACCTCGTTTATGATGAAGCCGCAACTTTGAGTTAAATATTTAAATATTTTTAACATATATGGAGATATCATCAACCTAATGCAGTTATAAATTTCTAATTAAATAATTATCTTTCCTTTCAAAATATTTTATATTTGCGCTTGTGTAGCGCTAATATTATAGAAATTTTCAATATACTCTCAGGCGAATATTGTTAACCACAAATTGAATTGACTTTGGCATCAAGATGGTGGTCTCGTACCAACAAATTACCTGCCTTTACATAGACTAAGATGTTATTAATGACATTCATAGCACGTCCCTATGCGGAAAGCAGCTTATCGCCCAGAAACCAAATTAATCATGCATTGAATCGCTTTGGGTTGCTTGGTATAATTAAATTTTGTATATAGTATTTTGCATACGTTAGAAATAACAATAAAAGCCTGCGAAATTGCAACTGCATTGGTTGTGAAGCTAATGTGAGCAGTGCTATGTTTTTTATACATGGCATAAGGAATATTAATTAGAGATAAATGCTGCATATTATTACACGCTCTGCATACAGTGTAAAGAATAAAAGATATTGGATGTAAAACTGACTATATGAATATATACTTTAGTATAAAATAAACGGAAAGTATTATAATGTTGAGAATACTACTGTTGTCATATCATTTGCAATTTAAAACTAACTGTGTTTCTCGATATCTGTGTTTTACACTTCATTAATAATATCAAATTTTATGGAATAAATTTGCAAGATATTTTCTTTTCTTTTTTTTTTAGGTAAGGCAGTATTTATGCAAATATTACTTTGATATGAGCGAGTACAGTAAGTGCATAAAGTAAAATAATGACATGAGTGACACGAGTTAAAAGCTATTGAATCTTTTATTTGATAAATTTTTAAGATTTATCTTGTGTCATTTAAGCTACGCTTCTGATGCGCAAGTACAAATCTATGTCTCCATTAACCCAATTGATACAATCTACTGTCCAAAAAAGGAATGTGCAACCGAGGAGCGATATATTCTCGAATTGAACGTGTTCTGCTCGTTATGTACGCTTGTCTTCTCGCTATTATTTTTACGAGATCTATGTGTGTAAAGGTGCTGTTTTTCAATCGCATCAATCAATTTTATACATAATTGCCATTTGCATATCTAACAATTTTGCATTTCCTTTTTAACAGTCTTTTTTGTAATATTTTAAAGTTATTATACATTATAAATGTCTTTTTATCCTATAGTTATAATTTTTGTCAGTTAGTATTTTGTAAACATTTCCTTAATAAAATTGTTGACAAACATATAATATTTCTATACTTAAATAATTAAACTTAAGCAATTAGAAACTTTAATTAAATCTTTTTTTCGATAAATAGTAGATAATAAAAATTTATTCTTTTTATTTCATTTTACATGTAATGCGAAACAGGTTTATAATTTAATTGAATATTTGAATTTATTAATAAACTAAATAACGCAGAATGCAGAGAACTTAATAATCTGTCATGTACCATATAATGATAGTTTAAAGTGATATACTTGTAAATGGTTATTTGTAAATTAGAATATTGATGAGAAAATAATTTTATCTGACATATATTTTGTGTGAAAATATTTTAATAATTTAACAAGTTAAATATTTATGAGTATCTTTGACTTAATATATAAATTTATGTGTATTAATAAATTTGCAAAATGTGCATAATAAAATCTTGTTAATTTTTAATAAAGTTATCTAACTTGGCAACATTTAATTACTAGCATGTTAAAGAGTTATTGTATAATATCTTTTTGTAATATGTTTTAGATTTTTATTTTATATTCTTTATAAAAAGTCATATAACTTTATAAATGTATATTATTTAAAAAAAAAATCTGCGTTGAAAAATCTGAAAGAAATATCCGAGAAAACATTTTTAATATAAAAAATATATATAGTTATAAAGACTAGTTAAATGTTAAATGAAAGTGAGCGAAGGAGATTATTCTAGAAACTCGTAACTTTATTTTCTAAGAAAAAGTTTCCACCGGCATTGAAACATTTGTCTCACTGAATAATAAATCTGACAACTCCACTTCATAAAATAACAAATATCCAAGCTTATTGACGAGTATCATCTTGTTGTACGATAATGCGCGATCCCGGGGAGCAACTTGTGATACGCTTCGGAAGTTTAAATGGAAAGTTCTTAAACAGTCCTCCGATAAGCCCGGATTTTTCTCTCTGTAACTTTCACATTTTCGATGCGTTGAAAAAGCAGCTGAAGAGTCGCAGATTTGTGTTAGACAGTTATACGTATATATTTTGATATAAAAACTAGGGGTTACACTCTTATGAGCGTGGAATCGCCAGATTTATTACTCGCAATCAGTGGGACAAATGTCTCAATGCTGGTGGAGACTTTTTTGAAATAAAGATGAGGATTTCTGGAATAATCTCCTTTGCTCACTTTTATTTGACTGGCTTTTGTGTAAAATTAACTTAAATTACCCAGCGTTGTCCGGATTTTTTATATTCAGAACATAAGCATTACAAAGAGGATCAAGAGTATCAGAAAGATGAAATTAGAGGCAGGGAATGGAGTGCAGGTTTTATGGTAGCCTATATTTTTCGCAGAATCTTAGAGAGCAATTATGTTAAATTTGTCCGGTCAAAGGAGTTAATAGGAAAATATAGAGACACGTTCTATTTGAATAGATATACGTCCATGGTTTCTTTTTCTCATATGATCTCTGTTCATATATATATACAAGAAAAAAATAAGAAGAATTAAAAATAATTAAAAGGATAATTTTTGAATTATTTGTATATTGTATATAATTATATAAATGCTATTTCACTTTTTTAAAAAACAATATAAAAATTATTTCTCTAATTCTCAATTCTTTTTATTATTTTTCTTATATATACGGATAGAGAACATGCGAGAAAAAGAAAATATATTTGGACATGTCTTATATAGTAGGTACAATTATATATATTTGTAAATTTTATCAAA
This sequence comes from Tetramorium alpestre, assembly GCA_021460005.1. Lineage (NCBI taxonomy): Eukaryota > Metazoa > Arthropoda > Insecta > Hymenoptera > Formicidae > Tetramorium > Tetramorium alpestre. The sequence continues at coordinate 1,991,717 of JAJVSH010000021.1, read as the reverse complement.
TACTTAATAATAATCTTCATTTGTAGCTGCGTTAACAAAAAATAAACAAGTAATTTGATTTCTAAAGTTTTTATTATAAACGCTAACGAGCACGATTTTATTTTGCGTGTCATAAATCTTTATCACGAAACTTTGCATACAAAGATGACGGTGCACTACAAACCTGAAGGTGCATTAAAATGGCGATCATTAGATTACAAACAGCATGAAAAGATCCCATTAAAAGTGTTACTCTCCCGCGCATACTTTTTATTACGCAAACTCGGTGCATACAGTAGCGAGCCACGTGGGTCACTGGATTTCAAGCCTTCCGCCTGCGTACAGCGCAAGCTCGTCACGCAAGTTTGGCTTCGCTCCCGGTACAAATCGATGCTGTCCCTCCGAGCCGTCCATTCATCCTGTTCCGTTACACCAAAATAACCCACCGCCCCAAAAGTGCAAGCATACCCTTAATAGAGCGCGTGTTAATATTGCAGGGATGCTCATTCCCAAAAGTTAACAAATGTATAAAAGTTAGTTATTAAACAACTTAATTAATAAAATATAAGAAAACGAAAAAATAATATTGCAGTTTGATACAAAAATTATTTAAAGACAAATTGTCCCACTAAAAATCGCTGGCGTAGCAATTTCAGAAAAGAGATGCATTATATTCTGCTGAATTTGCAGTTTTCTCTTCGATTTTAAAAACGCATCGAGAGAGGAAGATTCACGAAAGCAGGAGTTTTTCCTTGACGATAAAAAAATTTCCATATTGTCTTTGGCTCGATAGCCAAAGTTCTTTTCAAGAAGTGCAGCGATGAGTAAACCGAAAACACGATCACCGCCGGGGAATGAACAAACCGCGTGCGTCATCATCATTTATCTCGATTTCACGGTCATTTGTCATTCAGGAGACGAGGAGGAGACGAGAGAGATCCGTGAGCGGCTTGGACATGACGGACTGTCAGGCTGAGATGACGAGAGAGAGAGAGAGAGAGAGAGAGAGAGAGAGAGAGTGAGAGCGAACGTTAGATCTCCGACATACTCTACAAAGTGGCGCAGTCGCCTTGACAACAGCGGCGCCATGTGCGTGTATGTGCGCCCTTTCACGACGGCGTCGACGAACGTTGAAGAGACGGTGAACAAGGACAACGCTTCACGGGAGCGAGCGAGATAAACGACGATTACACCCTGCGCGATGATAGAAAGAGGGAGGGAGGGAGAGAGAGAGAGAGAGAGAGAGCCCGCGGCGCTGGCTAGAGGGAAAAAGCGGAACACTGGGGGGTTGGAGCACGACGCGAGGGGGTGGCGCGCGAGAGAAAACCGCTAGCGTGTACCGCAGTACGGGATAGTGAGCTGCGAGCTAGTCTGGCCTCTCTCACGCCGCGAAAAAGCCACTATCGCCACTGAGACAATACGACGACCGTTCGGCTGTTCGTTTTCCGCCATCTCAGATGAGGACAGATTGTTCGCGAGGCTGCTCGATTCCCGTTTCGTCGTTCCAGTCCAGGGCTGAACGTGAGATAAGCGGCGACAACTGTGAGCGTTAACACTCGAGATCATTCTCGAGGCTCGCTCTCTGAGGATCTCCTTGGGGTGTGATCACAAATCGCATCTGGTTTTTTTCTATCACTCGTCGCGACGCGCTCGTCGAATGTCAAGGACGATGCGGCATTTCGTTGCACGGCACGACACCCGGTAGATCCCACATCTGTGACGCTCCGGAATTGGAGGGACTGCCAGAAGCGACGTCGGTTGAGAAGAGAGTGCGTGCGGATCGCGACGGCACAGTCGCTTTGTCCTTTTTTTTCCCCTCTCTTCATCCCCTCACCTTGAAAGCTTCAGCTTTCAATAAATGGTGCGAGGCGCACCACTTACCGTCGCGTCCCGTGCTTATTGAAATCCTAACAATGCAGGCACCTGTTCCCGAGTGCGGCGAATCGGAGGACGACGAGGTGGATAACGATCCTCCCTTAACCGCTTCTAGAAGTGACAATGGAACGGTATCCTCGTGAGACGCTGCCACCTGCGGCGAGCGCCCCTCAGAGTTATCGGTATTTGAACGAGGATTGAAGTTTTCGATATTCTTATCGCACGTTGATGAATTTTGAGGAATACCTTTGATATGCAAAGAATGGAAACGATAAAATACACTTACGGTGGAAAAATCAAAGTTGAGATACACGAAGAGGGACTTTTTAAGTGACTGGACATTTTGACATGAGCGAATTTCAAGAAACATTTCTCGAAATGTAAAGAAATATAGACAACAAAGATATTGTTAGAAAGAAAATTTAAATGATTGAACACATACTTGTTGACGCAAAGTAGAACACACTCAAGAAAACAAGTGGTTTTATCGTATTCTAAACAAGATCATGTCACCAAGAATCACGTCCTGTTTCTACGTAATCCAAGGATCTTGTTGCCCGAACACGAAAACAGCTGTTGTATCTTGCCGCAAACTGAACTGACCTTTCGAAAAAGTGAATATTCTATCACGCGTGAAATTTAATTGCCGTCTAATACAATATTTGAGCAGCTGGGGTAGTGGATTGTAGAGGCGCAATGTAAATTAATACAATAAACGCAATCTAAACTTGAGGTCTACACTTGAAAGACATAAACATTCAGGAGTTTGTTAAGTAAGACATTAAGTAAGATGAAACTGATGTAATCTCGCTGTGATGATAAAGTTAAGCTCACGGAATTTGCAAAGGTGCGCGTTCTCGCCGTTATAGTTGTTCCATCCGTTGACCGTGACCTTCGATCACCATGTGACGTCATTCAGGTCAGACGGAAACGGTATCGTGCAAACGATATGTCTCCAGATGCTTTTGTGACCGCCGTCACTGTCGCGGCGACAGTAGCTGCAATCAATCAGAGTGTTGTGCATTCGCTAGACATTATTTTATCATTTCGAAGAATGAAATCCTAGGGAGACTCTCGTCATATGAAACATGCATTTTTCACTCAGTGAAAAAAATAATAGTGAAAAGAGTTTGTAAAACAAAAATAAACAATGTGTTATCTCATTTTGGTACTCCAAATACTTATTACGCGGTTCAACTCTTGCACGTGTGTGACTATGATCGTTAATAATTTATATAAGTAGTTTGCAATGCATAAAAAAAGGTATAATATAAGTTTAAAATAAACGTTGCTTTACTTTGATAAAAAGTGACCACGCAAATGGAGTACCAGAAAACTCTTTTAACTTTCGCTCAAAAGATTAAAAAGTGTGGCACTCAACACTCTCGCGAAATGTTTTAGCCTGAGAGAGAAGTGCGAATCAATACGAAACGATTCCAGGAGAACTGTCGAATATACTTTTCCGTAATTGCGCAAGATGCGTTAATATTTTACGCTGTTCTGTTATTTGCGATCAATCGTTATTGTTATCTTGCGATAATGGCTTTCAACGTGAGTGTTACTTGATGTCAAAGGTAGTGATGCGAGAAAAGCGCTACTTCATGAAACTCTCCTTTTCATTTTCAAGTTCGACAACAGATGGACGATCAAGAGCAGAAGCTCAAGTTAATTAAATTTACGCTCGATTGTTATTGTCTGAATTACGCTTTTTGATGCATTTTCGGTGATCAAAAGTAGCCGATGCAAATTGTTATTCACTTAGCTGACAAGAAAATAAATATCGTTGATAGCATTAAAGCGTTCGTTAGATGAGATTTATTAAAGCTCGTTGAAAGTTAGAATTTGGAGAAACTACTTTTAAAAAGTAAATGTTTATTGTGAACGTTTTATTGTGAGGATCAATATGTATAAATTAGCGGAGAAATTAATGCTCAGAGAAATATTTTAGAATTTTTATGAATGTTGTTAATGATATTAAGAGCTTACTAGTTGAAGTAATATCAACTATAGTGATTTGTGCAATTGTTAGTATTGTTCTCAATAAGGCAGGAAATACTTTACTTATGTGAAATTGTTACCTCGCAAAGTTACACATCTGCAAGTCTTCCATCTTATTTCGAGAAAAGGAGCAATTGAGAAGGGGGTGTTTCTCTTACTTTCAAAGAACCAGAGTTCACAAATTCCTTATTTATTCGGTGGATCGGGTACAAGAATTATTCGGAATTATTCAGATCGCTTGAAGGTCTCTTTCATCGCGAATAGATCTTACCTTCGCTTCTCCTTCATCGACTTACTTTTGCCAAGTATTTGCAATTACTCCTCTCAGAAAGACAATACTTCTAGAACGTAGTCAACTTTTACAAATAGCGAAACAACTTTAGTCTTTTCCACAATTTCGTCGCCTGCTGTGTATCAAGAGAGCGATATAATATAATGTTCTAATCGCATCTTCCTTTGAAGCCTCTTTAAAAACTGAAAATAGGAGGGCTTTGCTAATTTTTTGCAACGAGTATGAATCTCTGTTAAGTGAGACTCCTCTTGAAACTTGATGATTAAAGGAACAATGAGTGCACGAAATATACATACAACATATTGAAGAACTACGCTCATGTAAGATTAATGATAATTATTCAGAATATGAGAATGCAGAAGTGCTGTGAAGTTACGCAAGTATTCACGATATAGCTTCGCGAAACGAAGCAACAATGTTATAACAATCATAGAAAAGATGGACAAATTTTAAATCTTTTATAATAAGCCAATTGAGCATTATTACACGTTGGTGAACATTATTTTCCCAAGATGTTCGGGATTCGTCTTCAACTCTTTCTCTCCGTTATCGAATTGCATATTTTCTCAGATTTGTTCCTGGTCGTGCCCGGTCGACCAATTATAACCACTCTGTGAAATGATTGGAAAAGATTTACGGCGATGTGGTCGAAGGAACGATGTGGCCGGACGTCGCCGGTAGATCTCACACGTTCTGCGATCGTTTCAAAGTGAAGCTGCCGGCAGCGAAGAAAAAGAAGGAGGAGAGCGAGAACGAGTCGGATTGCTGTAAGATCTTCACCCTGTTTCACCACCGCAAGCCTCGGGACCCGCTCCGTAGTTCCAGCGCAGCCTCGTCGGTGCCCCTGCTCGATATGGGCGCCAGAGCATGGGACTACGAGGCCCTGCCGGAACTCCACACCTCGACCGCGGTCACGCCGACCTCGACGCCACCGAACGCGTCCCAGCAGAAGACGCCTAGGGTGTATTTTCAAACGGAGAATCTGGCGTCCACTAGGCGAAGGAGCAGTAGTAAGCTGCTGGCACCGCAGCAGTCCTGCAGGCGACGCAGTCGGAGCATGAGCGCCTGGAGCGACCTGTCCAGGTCGTCTTTCAGATTGGACGACAGGTTCGTTCGTCTTTAATTCTAGCTGACTTGATCTCATTCTACTTCAAAAACTGACGGCTTACATTTCATTAGATTTTAATACAAGAGTACGATCCTACCTAAAGTCCGGGTGCAGAATTGGTCTTTATAACTGCGGATCTTTAATTTGCATGACTAATTGTCTCTTTTATCTCAACATAATTGTACACGATTATATGCTATTAAAAGAATTACGAACTTTCCAAATTTTTATCAAGTTACTTCATAATCAAGTTAGTTTCGTTGAATTGTATTGTATTCATTAAAATAGGATCTTTTTATTTTAATTTGGCCATGTGATTACATTAAAAATTTGCAAATTAACACACAAACAAAAGATTAAATTAATTATATTATATAAATATTACTTAATTAGATTGCTAAAAACATATTAATATATAAAAAATATATTTTTGCAATTTAGAAATAATGTGAAGACAAGAATTATTTTCTGATTTATTTTATGTTACATAATTTACATTTATAGTATTTTTATATAGACAATAATATTTCTTATATTTCTCATGATTTACTTTTTTTTGGGAAAAAACTTGACAATGATAAATATAATTCAAGTAGTCTTTTTTACGATATTATTAAAAATGTTACTTTTTTTCTGTTTTATACAAGAAAATAATATTACTCATCGAAAATTAAAATTAATTCGTACATTGAATTTCTCGTGGTAGTATTTATCAAAGTTTATGCTATTGAAATGAATGATCATGGGCTCCTATTATCTTTTGAATAATTTCATCGTTTCATTTCCCGCATAACTCTCGTTTATTTTTACGTCCGACTGTAATATTCAATTTACTATAGAAATTTTTGTAATATTTTTTGCTTACATTTTTACGACATACAGTTTTGCAACATTTTATTTTGCGAAATTTTCCAATTATTGTACAATATAATAATTTATAAACTGTACAGAAAATAACATCTATTGTTGAAATATTTATCGTAGTTCATAGTAGTATTTTTATTGTGTATTTAAACATCTGTCTCTGTTTTTGAATGAATTATATTATTTTATCGCGTCTTTTTAATTAAAAAAGACATGACCTTATTAATATCTGTTTTGATATAGATAAAATGGGCAAGTGGGCTCAACTATGTTTTTAAATAAAAATGTTAAAAGTGTTGTGGGAGAGGTTAATAATATCATTATCAGTTTTTTTCATTGAGCAAGCGCTGAACTGCACGTCTTCTCGTCTCGTGACTGCACCGTAAACGACCTCGACAAAGGAAGCTTTCGATTATCGATCATCGTTATCGACAATGTGCATGTATGTTATTGCATCGAAAACCAATAGTGATTGATATAACATGTTGGGCAATAAAACCATGAGTGCACTTTGAGTGTTGCGATACATAAATTCAAGCGTAAATACCGTACAATGCAACAAAATTTCGTTGACAGTTGATAAATCATGACATTTATAACGTCTGTACGAAAAAATTTAAGTATGGCTAGACAATTATAATCTGAAATCTGATGTGAATCTTAAAAATTTTGATATACTTATATTCTGTGTATAATAATATCTGAAAAAATTTTTTTAGCAATATAAGAAAATTATAAGAAATGATACTACAACATGAAATAACTAAAATATATAACATGAATATCGTATTTAAATCAATGTAGATACATAGTTGCAATGAAATGATACATACTGGTTTCCAAAGAGACTGATTGTAAGATAGAAGAAAGAACTTTGCTTCAGTTGGAAATAGAAGCGAGGATTTTCCGTATGTTTGAAATACATTGCTTTTATTTACTGTTTTTCCGGCGACTTTTTACAAGTTCTTTCAAGTTTTAAATATATGATAGTGATTTTTACTCTTTCTTCATATATTTGTGTTTGTAACGTGCATTTTTGCAGACATAAATTTCTTAGAACTTCATATTAGAAAATACAACATTTATTAATGAACATTTATCTTTCTCAAAATCTTTAGGTATTACACATATCGTAGATATTTTGAAAATAGATTATTCTGAATATGTGGGTTATGATAAAAATTACAAATATAATAGAGAAGAATACATTTACTCTGAAAGTATAGTATATGTGGTTCATGATAATGATTACAAATTTATATCAAAAGATGAAATAACATAAATGATTTTATATACATATATGTTCGTAAAATATATGTTTTTAAAATAATTATCATAAATTTAAAAAGAAATTTTAAACAGAAGAAAACATAATGTAACGTAGCCTAATAAAATCTTTTAGAATTTAATGTTAAAAACCATTTTTGTATTTAAAAAGATCGTAATATAATCGTTGTAAATGTTTTGTGAACCAGCTCAGTAGCTTTAAACTATTAAATTCGAATAGCAATATAAAGGCAAATATAAATTAATGTCTTTCATTTACATTAAACTGAGACGAGATTACAATTTTATTATTGTCATACATATTATTAAAATAAATATACGACTATTTACATCTTTACTTTAACTGCTCTTATATTATTTGACGTTTCGAATTTCTCTGGCGAGTAATATAATTTTATAGGGAAAACTGTGAAGTAATTTCAAGCGATTTTATACATATAGCACGTAAATCGGACTTTAAAAAGGAATGTCATTTCGCTCATCGTTTATCTTTTTACTTTTTACTTTTCATAACAGAAGGTCGTTTTTGTTTTTAGTAGAAACTTTAAGATATCGCTTGATAAATGTTCTAAAAACATTCGAGGAACGAATAAGAATGGAAAGAGATTTCTTATTTCTTCTTGATCACGAAGAGATCATTATGTTTTCAAGTAACGATCGAGTTTAGAGTACGTGTTTTTAAGGAGATAGAAAGAGAGAGATATATGTATACATATATGTATGAATTCTATATATAGTATATAGTACATATACTGGATATTCCGTACTCATCTCTATTTTATCTCATTTTTATGTTATCATTATTTAATCTAACTATTTTTAATTTGGTATTTCTCTAATTTCTAGTAATTTCAAATAATTAAGATTATATTTATGTGAAGTAATCACGAAAAAAAGTTGGAGATAGACATTTAATTAACTTAATAAGAAATATTATTTATGATTTTAATTTACACTATTATCATTTAATTTACGCTATTACGGTATTAAAATTGAGAATGAGTTAAAGTTATATATTTTTTAAATATGCATGAATTTATTATGACTATACTTAATATTAAAAAAGTTCTACAAAACAGTACATAATATTAATAATGTTAATATTAATATTGTACTAATTAAAAATTTACTTAAAAATTAAAATAACTATTCTGCATAATTTTTTTAAAATTTGTTTCCATTTTAAAATATTTTTAGATGTCTGGTAAAAAATTCTTTATAAAAACATGTATAAATATATATAATTATATATAAAATATGCCGTATATGTATATATGTTTTCTTTCTTTTATACATAAAATTTCTCTTGTGTAAAGAGAAAATATTAAGAAAAAAATATTTAATAATTAAAAGAGCAATTTTTGCATAGTATTTTTTTATAAAAAGCAAAATTGAGAAAATGTAATAATACTTACTATCATTATTTATTACTTTAAACAGGTCATTTATAATATCTTAATATTTTTATTTCAGGTAAGTGTGATGCTACACTTTGGCAACTTCCATTCTACGTAACACGTAAGTTGAATCAACATCGTCATTGACATTACTAGCCAGAGCATAAAGCGAACTATATCCAATCACACAGAATTCTTCAGATCGATGAACTGCGATATACATAGTACAAGATGTTTTAGGTGCAGATATTTTGAATGCATCATCGAATTTATTTATATTAATATATAAAATGTTTAATACATTTACGATAATACTATAAACACAAATAATATCTTCATTGTATTACATAAACCAATAATAATAAGCGTACATGTGAAAATATATGACCTAAAAATTTTTTATTCTTTTATTTCAATAATTGTGCAAAAAGTTAAAGTAAATAATGTACACAATAATTAAGACTTAATTATTAACTGAATATATCTCTTTCTATAAAAAATATCAAAGATTGTTATATTAAAAATGAAGAGAATTTTTATATTGTATAATACTTAGTAAAGTAAAACTTATATAAATCAGTTATGTTTATTTTCTCATTTTCTTAGATTATTTTCTCAGATCATTAATATTAGACTATTATATTAGGCCGAAATTAATTTAAAAATACTTTTATATCTACAGAAATAAAATAATTTATACTAATTTATACTAATTTATACTAGTTATTTATTCTTTGCGATTATCATCTTGCGATAAAAAACGATTAAGTCTTAATTATTTACATAAGTATTTTAAAATTAAATGCCTATAAAATATTTAAAATTATTCATTAGTTTTTTTTATGTAAAGAAGAGTTCAATTAATTAATGGAAAACATTGCAGGTGTAATAGAAATAAATTTTTCATATTTATTCATGAAGCACTTTGTATAGTTTTACGTACTACTAAATTGTGCAAATTAGCAATTGCAGAGAATAATCTCTGGCGTAGAAAGTTTATTTTATGACAAATATTATTTTTTCGTGATGTTTTTGAACGTTTTTGCTTGACGGTTAAAAATCTATTAGAAAAATATTCGAGGGATTACTGCACCATTTTTTTGATTGAATAGTTTTACCAAAAATACATTATAAAATTAATTAAAATATATATTTTTATTCGATATTAATGGCAAAGGAAGTAATGAAATAGAAAAGCTTGATGTATACATATATATATA
>JAJVSH010000021.1:1953811-1981667 GCA_021460005.1 Tetramorium alpestre | reverse complement strand
CCCAGCGTCATTGTTACCAAGATCGCGAGGAGTTGTTTTCTACAAATGGCAAAAAACAGGGGGACAATCGCAGCTCAGAACCGCCGCTTTTAGGCATTGCCGCGTTTAGTAAACAACTCCTCGCGATCTTGGTAACAATGACGCTGGGCGGTCGTATCTCGCCGCGCGCTTGTATTCGGCGGAGGGCTGGTCTAATATGGAGGTTTTTAACAATTAATATCTCGTTAACTATTGCGAAAATTGCAAAATGGTAGAGGAGTTTTCGACTCAGTTTGATTCGCTCTACCTGGTCATGAAAATTGGCGCGACAATTCTGGGACACCCTGTATATATATAGAGTTCCAAGAAAATCTTATTTAAAAGATTTGTTGAGACTAAGAAAGAAGATATACATATATTTATAATGTTATTAAAAGAATCTTAGAGTGACTAAGAAGATATAATATAAATACTATTACCCTGTAACATATCGGCTTTGATAAGCAATTAAATTTGCTCCAATTGTTTTTTCTATAAAAAGCTACATTTAAAATTCTAAACTGCAAAAACATTTGTTAGATATATGTATATAGCTTGCTTTAACAAGGCAGTGGGCACGTATTACGGAACTTTCGGAACTTTAGATTCCGATTGGATCTGTAATTATCTGTAATTTAATTATTTCCTAGATTTTTATTGTGTTTTCTAGAGAAAACGAGAATAACTCCGATCAGAGTCCATTTCAAAAAATTTCGTAATATGTATCTACGGTATCCTTGTTTAATAAACAATGTTCTTGTATTAAAAGTGGAAGCAAATTTGCGTACGAATATCATCCAATTTAACTCTGCTTTTATAACAGAAATGTCAGAGTTCATTTCTTTTCCATTGTCATCTCTTTATTCTACTTGTTATCAGAATACCAAATAATTTCGGCTCAGATTTTCAAAAGTAGGATTAAATGCTACTTTCTCAAAATGTTTACGCTCGGATGCATACGTATCCTTCTCCTTATCTCTTCATGGAATACAGGTTAATCTGAAAATATAACAAGTGCGTTTAACATATGATATCACATATATTTTAATGTAATTTAGAAAAAATATAACATTTAAACTTTTGAACAAAAAACTTTACAATTTGTTTGTAAAAATATTTCTGCAGTAAGTTGATATGCTTTTACTTTAAAAGATTATTTTTTGAGAAAAGACAAGTAATATTTATAAAAAATAATGTAAATAATAAAATGTACAAAATGTATAATTTTTAAATTAATATTTAATATATAATTTTGAAACAGTCGTTTCTGAAAGCAAAATGTCAATAATGTTACAAGCGTATAAATTAAAGTGAGTTAAAATTAAACGTGATCTGTTTTTTTTTTTTTTACGATCATTCACTGAAAGTAATCCATATTAATATTTGAAACTTTTGTTTAATTTAATACAGAGGGAGTTTCGTAATAGCCATTATCGATATAATCAACTGGTTCGTTGATCCCCCTTTCCTCACTACTGTGCTCATTCTGTCGAGTAATGCGATTTCCCCTACACCATTTCTAAATCTGAAGCTTTGCTTAATAACATTATTTACGCGAAGTACCTCGATTAGGTGCCTTGTCGATTATGCCGCGGATGATAAACCGTATAAATTGAGCGTATCACTTTCTTATATAATTTGCTCTACATAAAGCCACATATCTAATACTGTATAAAATAAGGATGTTACAGAAAAAAACATTTCCGTAAAAAAAATTTATTTTTATTATATTGTTTTGTATATTATTAATATTTCGCAATCTTTTAAAAACCAAAATTTGTAATATATGAAAAAGATAGGTTTCTCGTATTGATTAAATTGGTATCTTTGATTTTTTTCATATTGTCTTTTGAAACAAGCATAACCTGCTTTACATTGAAATATTTTTTATTTAAAAATAATGCATTTTACAAGTATATTGTATTATTTACATAATATTCTTTTTAAATAAAATAGCAATCTTTTAAGAATAAAGATACTTAATTTCATAATGTAAATTAATTATTAATAAAAATTACTGATTTTAATAATTATTGCTCTTACATAATAAATTTCTTATTTATCATCAGCCAAAAATATGCAAATTGTTAAAATAACGCTCTATAATTCAACAATTTTTATAATTTATAACTAATATACATATTTATCGAGCATCATGAGCTTGCAACCGTTGATAAAATAGGTATTTATCTAATGAGCTTTTTTCACATGATATAAATCCATAACGTCGAAGCTTCCTTTCCTACCTTATCGACTGCATGAGAAAAGCTCAGAGAGCTTTCGAGGAAATTCACACTGCTCTTGACGAGCGCAATTTTCTACGAAGAATCAAGTAATATGATCTAATGTTAGATCAGCCAGATTTATTCAGCCGACGTATAAAAATTTTCAAAAAATGACACATTTTAATCAAATAAAAATTAAAAATCTATATTTCTAATATTCAAAATCATGCATGTATTTATTGAACACGACTAGAGTGTTTAATGATTTGACAGAAATTAATTATAATTCAGAGGAAATAGTAAGAAACAATAAATTTTTGCAATCTTTCATAATTTTATTATATATAAATTGTTAATTATATATAGGTTTTTTGACTAAATAAATATTAAAATCGATTTATGAAATTGTATATAATTGTAAATATCCCGTGCTTGCACAAGACGTGGCAAGAATGTTGCAAGCACGTTGCTCCTATGTATATCGTAACGACATGTTTGCCACGTACAGTGCTGTCAGGGTAAAATTTATTGAACCAATATATAATATTTAAATTTAGTTTACCTAAATTTAATAGTTATTTATTTTATTGTTTTCTTAACCATAATTTATTATTTTATTTATTTATTAATTTATTATTTTATGCAATCTGAAAACACTGTTTATTGAAAAATTATTCAGCAATTTTCTAAGATTTAAAATTACTTTTAATTACATATAAATGTTATAAAATTTTATGAATATTGAATATAAAATTAATATGTATTATTATTAAAATGTTCATAAGCTTATATTATTTTTATAATATTGCAATAAATTAGAGCATTAAATATTTTTCTATCTCTTGGAAATTAGATAGAACGTTAGACTCAATCAATTATTTATTAAAATTCTTTTTTAAAATTACCATATACAATAAAAAAATTTCTTATTTATACTATGTATGTATAAGTAAATTTAAAATAAATCCTTTTTTTTATTTGAAAGAGAAATGATGAAATATTTTTCTGGGTAACGATTCTGAGAATAAACAAAAGAAAATAAAGTCAATATAGAATATAATCAATCGCAGGTAGATTTGCTATTTCAGAAATTTTTATCTTTATTGAAGCAATGAGCAATTCGATGCTGATCGAATTCTCTATTATATTTTAAAATAGAATGAAAGATCAGATGTCATTTTCATCCGACTTATGATATAATAGGAGCAGAATATAGCATGCTTCGCAACTTATATAACGGAAATGTGTCTTGCTTGGAATACCGTATGGTTATAATTGTATTTCCGTCGTTCTAAGAATTTAATGAAGTGTCCGTGCCGCACAACGATCTCATTAAAATTTCCTCGGTATTATTGAAATGATTCTATTAAAATCGTTAATTGCAATGTCGATCTACAGTAACAATGAATATTCTAACAAATCGTTTTACCGTCACGATTCGAAATTTCCTAAAATCAGAATTATTTTGTTGTTTCGAATTTCCATCTCGAATATTATGAGACATCTATAGTATTTTTAACAAAAAGCTATAAAACAATAGATGATTAAATTTAAATATGATTTAAATATAATTATAAATTCTAATAATTATAAAAATTGTGTATATAATATATTACATAGTATAATGAATTATTTTAAATCGTCAAAGGATGTTATCTGTATTTAATGAAAAAGACTGGACGTAAAAGAAAGTAGTAGTTTGTTTATCAGAACAGAAGGAAGACAAATTAAATATGCAGTAATATTGAATTCTTCTTTTTTATAATTGAAAGTGCAATTTTTCTCAAGTCTGTTTTGAAGCCAGTTTTTTTATGTAATGCACAATTAGTTCTATAAATATACATATAGATTCCTATTAATATTCATTGGCTAGATTTCTTAATCGATGTCAAATACTATTTTAATCTTATTGAACATAATGTATGTTTAAGTTAGGTAAAATTTTTAATTCATATTCATANTCATATACTTTGTCCTCCTACGAATTAATACTTTATTTCTCAATCAGACGTTTAACAATGTCTTGTATATTTTATATATTTTATATATTGTCGTTACAAATGAGTTTCAATAACTTTGTTGAAATTAACAAGACATTAATTTCAAATAATACTGCAGAAGAAGAATACGTTGAAGTCAGTTCAAACTCTGAAATGATATCGAAAAATGTACATTAAAAGTCCATTAAAAATTATACATTGACGAACAGAAAGTCAATAAGGTTTTAACATGACGACATATTACTAACGAGGATTTAATGTGACGATATTTATAGATCGAAGTATATTGAATAATGATTATGTAATTTATACATAATGATACTTAAAGATTTAAAAATATTATATAAAGATAGGAATATTTCATACATATTGTAAATTGCTACAATGTATGTTCAGATTATTGCAGCATTATGTGGATGTCACTATTGTCTCATGTGTCCGTGGTAATTGGCTATTTCAATCTTTATACGTGACAATTCCCGTCGGAATGAGTATATTTAGACTCACTTTTATTATTGGAGTATTAAAGGAATGGAAGTTTCTAGTCGAATTGAAGCAGAAATTGTGCAGTTTATTGAATTATGTCTTAAACTGATGACACTCCAGCGCCTCGATGTGATAGCATGGAACAAGAAAGTATTACTGTAAAAGATGAGACGAAGCAAAGCGAATCGAATAAAATTTCCATAATCTATTGCCGTGAATATAAAAAATACTATGTTTAGTCACAAAATCTCGATAAAAATAAGAAAAGTAAGGACACAAACTCTAAATTAAAATTATATATTATTGTGCTTATTGTATGAAATTGTATTTGTTTATTATTTATTATAATACTATTTCGGAAATATTCTTTTTACTACCTACTATCTTTCTTTGTTCTAATTCTTAGTCATCAATAAATATCTATATATTAGACAATATATTTAAAATAATTATTTATTTAAGAAATTATTTTTGAAAACTAATTATATGAATTGTAAAGTATTTTATTACAATATATTTTTAAAAGAGTTGTTGTTACTAACAATATATTAAACTGAATAATGTATTGAGTGTTTGCAAATTTATTTTTACTTCTGTTGTATAAAAGGTATGGTTAATAAATTAAGTTATAATTTATTATTTTGTATTAATTTTCAATGTCTAAATTTAGTAAAAGATAAATGTTTATTGTTTAATATGCAGTGGTATTGCGTTTGCAAACAAATGGAAGAATTCTTCCACAGAAATTTCTCCAGCTGCACAAGCACATTGATGCTATTTATTTAGTAGCTAAACTAAGACGCAATAATAAAGTTTCGAGGATTTAATTTATTTTCCCGAGAAGTCGGACAAAACAACTTTTGATTGCGCTAATCTTCAACGATTTAATTGCTGGCAAACAGAATTGGTGAAATTGCCTTTGGTTGGCATGCTTTTTTTAATCATTAAATTTATTATTAAAAAAGTAAGTTGCTAAAAAATTATGTAGAAATAATGAAGCAGTCAGAAAACGCAAAGTCGTTTTATATGCTTTGCGACACTTTGAACTTTAAAAGTCAACTCGTATAGCCAATACACGTTAATCGACGTTCTAAAATCTGAGTGCCAATCGAGAACTGAGTTTTCTTTCGCACTCGTTGTGCAAAGGAAAAAAGAAAAAGCAATTCCAGAATAATCTCGCTCATGTGCTGTAACAATTATCATTGATAACCTATTAGCATTAGCAATTGGATATCGTATTCTTTTCGATGTTTCGAACTTTTTATGTACCTTTTAGATAATCGTGATTATACTTTTGTGTGTTAAATTGTATATTATGTCATTTTAAGTCGCATATCATATGTTATGAAAGGTCAAAGAGATATACGATTTTCGGATCATATCTTCTGCTTGACATAAATATGTAACCATTCTATCACATCCTGAAATAGTCATCTCTTCTGATGTACCTCAGAATATCAAATCAAATAAAATCTCGTCTAGCTATCGGACTTTCTTACGAAACATTCGGAACGTTCTGTTTAACCATTTGTCTTTATCTTATGTTTTTATCTTTGTCTTTACGTTTGATTGATGGTTACTTCAGTCATCGCGCATAATGAAGGTTCAGCGAGATTTTTTTAAACTTTGGGAATTGCGGGTAAAAGTTCGAACAAACATTTAACAAATAGTTATAAAAGGAAGGAAAAGAAATAAGGCAAGGAAAGGATTAACTTAGATCAAAGACAAATAGGACTTTGTTGGAACACGAAACGTGCTGAGAAGGATAAAGGGTTGAAGAGCTTATGTTCATACTTTCATAGATTTCAGCCCCATTAAACTTCATAAACTTTTCCGAAAGCTAAACGATCGTTGTGATTTCCCGCCATATGCTATGTGATGCGTCTCACATATCAATTATTGCGAGAATTTACAAAAATATTACAAAAAAAATTACAATATTCTTTTGAATTTAAATTAAAATCGTAAGAACTTTCAATAAAAATTTATTTAATTGTTTATATTGCTATTATATAATTGGAGATGATTTAAAATATCTGTCCCTTCAAATCAATCTATAATCAAAGCTGATACAAAAGCATCAAATAAATTGTGAAGTGTAATTAACTTTTTATTTCAAATGTATTGAAAGGAAATTACATTTTAATATTCTTTTTAATATTCTTTAATTTACTTCATATCTTAAAGTTCTTCATTAATTGCTCTTAAATCCAAGCTACTTTAAAGAATGTTGCTACTACAAATGCTACCTTAGAATAAATATTACAAGAGATCAGAGAAGCTTAAAATGAAAATGATATACTATCTTTAATTCTCTTTTACTTAGATGGTAAATCTAATTAAAGCTGGCAAATGTCGACGATCTACATCAATATCTTTCATGAAAGTGAAGTTTTATTAGTCTAGCAAAAAAGTCTAGTAAAAAAAGTATTTTAAAGAAAGAAAAATACGTTTTTCTCATTTTATAAAGTTCTTTTATATCTCTAAGATTACCGCAAAGATTAAAAGATTAGATAATGATTACAAAAATTGAGTTTTTTGTCGTATATAGACTTGAATCAAATAAAAAAGACGTATTTTTCGTTTACGCGAGAAAAGCTAATATATCTCTATACTATTTTCTATGACCGTGAAATGAATCAATAGCAAGCATGATAATGATGGTCTTACAATCTTATGAATGTAACGTTAATATTTAACAACGTCTAATATTTATGAGATTTGTATGTAATTATTGATCTACCTGTATCTACATCTACATGTATAGTCAAGTACACATATGCATTTTGAATAAATCCACAACGTTAAAATACTAATTTAATCTGTGGTTAATATATAGTGTATAATTACGTTAAGGTATTTAAAGATTATTAAAGAAGTTTTAAAATGTAAATAAAAGTATATTGGAGGAATTACATAAAATAATTATATTTATACTTATTTTTATAAATTAGTTTTATATTCACTATAATATACTATAATATTAGTTGTTTTTTCTAAAATATAATTTAATAAATATGCGTGCTCGTGGGAGATAAGTAGTACCTACACAACACTATCAAAATCAAAATTATATAACATATAGATAATATATTGTGAACATAAAATGAGTTTAAACATATTATACTATACGCCTCTTTAAAACCATGTTCTTTCAAAAGGCTCAAGGCAGATGAGTTCGTAAATGCTTTGAGAAATGCCATAGAAATAGAAGAGCGTGAAAAGAGGGTGATGTGACACTTGAAAGAATGCAAAGTACATCAAAGGACATGAAGAACTCGACAAAAGACATGTGACACTTTTGCAATTTTACTCAACAAACGACAGCATATATGAGAAAACCTTTATTAGGAGCATAAATAATTCCCTAAAGTAAACTCTTGCGTCTAACGTAACGGGATACACCTCTCTTCTTCACAAGTTTACAAGAAAATTTAATTTCATTAATACCTTTTATAATCTTTGCCAACTGGGAGAACTTATCGTAAAATTAAGAGTCAAATAGCTCGTGGAATAATAAGAAAGGATATTGACACCATCAAATTAGAAATAGAATTGTTTACTTAATAATAGGAAAAAGAAAACATTTTGAAGAATTGATTTAAAAAATTTTTGTTACAGTTAATATTTTTACAATAAATAGGTATACACACATACACACACGACGCGCACTTGTACGCATATTAGACTTTGCCATATTATATTACATTATCAAAATATGAACTTTGTTATATTAGCTTGTGTGTTTAATATAACTATATGGTTATCTTATCATTATGGTTGTATAAATTTTCGTTTGATTTTCTTAATGTTAACTTTTCCAGTCTTTAAAACGAAGATAATATTTAAAGTATATTAAACTTTGCATGAAGGATAGTAATTAATTTAATAAAGAAAGAAAAAGAACAAGAATATTACTAAGAGCTATTGCGATTGTATTTATACATTAATAAGAAAACAAATATTCCAGTTTTATGCATAAATTTTTTTTATTACTTTTATTTTAGTAATGTTAACAATATTATTTATATGTAGGTAATTGCCAAAACAAATTTTTTTAAAACAAATTTTCTAAACAAAAGCGAAAATATGTCCGAGATATTATTCATATCTTTTATCGCGGTGAGCATATATTAAGAATGATAGATATTGCTGTCAAAACTGAAGACATAAAGGTATTTTTGTAGATAGCCTAATGTCTGATCAATACTGTGGCTATTCTACTGCAGTGATATACCTGTCTCCTTTTCTCATTTTATTCTCCTTTGAAAATAATTATATTTCTCTTTCCAAAAAAGTTTCTCACTTAAATTACAATTATATTAAATGGTCGACGATAAGTCAAAACGTTTAATGACTTTTAAAACGGTCATAATCACACGAACTGCTGACCATCCACTCTATTCCGAAAGATGACGATGAAGGGACATCGAATGGAACTGATCATGATGGGTGATTGTTTTTGGGGCGTCTGCGCCTGTGATAGTGCGAGAGAGCTGGAACCAGAAGGCGGGTTGTCGAGCAACCAGCCAGCCTTCCAAGCGACCGCCGAACCGCCGACCGACCGACCAACCAGGAGGAGGCGCGGAAGCCCTCGGGATGCCAGTCGTCTCCGAGCCGCCGCGCGGTTGAGATGCGAGCCCCCGTGTTTCGCGAGTCGCGTCGACAGCTAACCTCGTGTATCATCTTCAGCCTCAGCTCTCGCATCTCACCTCCCGTTGATCGGCAGTCGCCGATACGCTAGCACGCGCGATTCTTCACCGCCACCGCCATCACCGCCGTCATCGCCGCCGCCGCCGCCGCCGCCGCCGCCGCCGCCGTACCGGAAGCGGTGGTGAGCACGTGAGTGCTTTTCTTCCTCGGGCTCGTCTTCTCTTCAGTGGCTCTCGAACAATCGCGTGGTCGTGGTCGTGATCGTGATCGAGAAGCGACGATTACGAAAAGCCGGAAGACAGGGTCGATCACCTCGGTGTTACGATTTGCCGATTGTCCCTGCTTTCATGCCGTCGCCGATCGCCACGTTTTAATTTCGTCAGAATCTTTCGAGAGATTATGGCGCCCGATTCCTGCGATCGGGTGCCCCCGGTGATTAACCAAAAATCCTCCGGAGAGAAGAATCAACTTCGAGGTACATTTGGTACAGCAGTTCTTAATTTTTAACCGCGATACTAACTCGTAAATTTATCCACAATTATTTACTTCCCGCCCCGCCGTCAATGGAAAAGTTTCTTCTGTTCTTTTGTTATATCCGCAGATCTATATGTATATGATGGCCTCTGTCTTCTTTATTATGCAACACTCATAGCCTTGCGGTATCACACATATATGTTTAGCTTCTTTTTAATGTACTACCAGCTAGAGGAGATTAAAGTTCAATCTGATAAAGCGGCCGAGAAAATTCTATAGAAAAGTTCGAGATCTTTCCTTCCTTCCTTATCTCGCCGGGAAGATATTATGTTTCAGCTAAAAGAAATAAAGTGGCGTTTGTAAGTTTTAGAAATTAATTTCAATCACAAATTAATATGAATCTTTAATAGTTGGATGATAAAAAACAGATGTAAGACACTTCATTCATATTTGTTGCACGTGCACATAGACGCCATCTTGAAACGTGTACGAATGTCTGCACAAAGTATTTAAAAGCATATTTTGATATATTTTTATTCTCTTATTGTAGACAATTTTGAAATTTACAATATTAACAATGGATATTATTAATTTTATTACAAACTATTATAAAACATTTTTTATTTGTCTTGTTATTTGGCTTTTTATAATTGATCGACTTTTAATTTAGAGAATTCAAATTCCGATTTTCACCACTCTGGCAAAAACAAATAAAATAAATTTATTATGTAATTACAGTAAGTATTACTTTTGTAGCAAGTTTGTTTAAAAGATTAAAGAAAAAAAAATTTACTATTGATTAAACGTAATTCAGTAAAATCTTTATTAATTATTATTTTAATTAAAATTTATTATTTATTAATTGAAAATATTCTAATAACCTGAAATAAAAACTAAATTTATTTATTAAATGTTATGCTTAATGTTAAAAGTGTATGACTTTTGCAACGACATATACTTTCAATCAAATTTTGCAAAACGACGTTTTAGTTTATTCTTTTACTTTGAGATAAATAGATCACACAATATAATATCAGTACAATTCGTAACACAATATCAATAATTTGACGCGCAATTTGTTATAGCACTTTATGTATTATTGAACATTTTGAATTAAATTTCGGTTGCACGAAATTCCCAAGAGAATTCTCAATCTTATGCTCAACGTAGCTCCGGGGAAAGTTTCGCAGTATCGGATTGCCACTTTTCCGACGAAGTCGTTAAATTTAATATTTCTGCGTGACGCAAGATATGTTCTCGCATCTCGTTAAGGGTACGCATATCTCTCTTCAGTTCGAAACCTCAAATTAGCAAGTGTAATCTAACTCACTTATCACGATTAACGTTGTCTAATTTGCAAAACCGTTGGCAGAATTTTTCCGAGATCCTTATAGATAAGTGTACCGAAAATTGTTGCTTAGAATTATTTATTTCATACATAACAATTGTCAAAGCCAAAAATTATATATAGCTTTATAATTATTGTCTTGCATTATTATTTACATCATTTTTATGAAGCTTTGAAACAATAACAAATAAAAAGATGCTTAATGACAAAATAAAATAAAAAATTTGTCTAACGTTTCTTTCGGCAACTGCTTTTATTCGTCACTGTGAAGGATTAATATTTCATGTTTCCAGAATTACACATGACTGAAAATATAATATCTCTGTGATTTTCTGTCATATTTGTAACTGTATGCAGTTAGAAAGATAGGACATAATTCTACGTTTATTAATCAAAAATGTTATTTTAAAGTCACGTTTTTAAAATATGAGGTCATCTGGGTACGGAATTGTTTTTTGTTTTGGCCATATCACTGGAGCGATGATAAAATTTACAATTTTCTTTTTTGACTCGATAAAGAGAAGAGCTTTCTGCTTTTCTTTTAAGTTAAGTGATATATATATTTGAAGAATGTGCTTATAAGAAAAGAATATTATAATGTAAGATATCTATTTCTCATTAATTATAAAAGAAATGAATATTAACACTTAATACGTTAGTTTATATGGATGTATAATAAGATACTGTATTGTTCTTTACTTGAAAATAGAAATTTCAGTTTGGAGTACTTAAGACATATATGTGCAAACGATATGATGTAAACTACATTACAGTTTGTACAGTAGTTTGATATGTCGGTGTGACGTTAGCCTAGATCAGAATAAAAGTTTGTATCTCTGTGTATGATGAGACATTGTCATACACATGTGCCAACCCTCGAAGATGTTTATAGCAGAGAGTATAATAAAATGTGGATGTCAAGAAGAAAGATTATAAGGGTTTGGTCGGCTGAAATCAATTAGTACGATGGACATAACGATTGGATTCGTTCCGGTGAGACGGATATACGATGACTTGTCCCTTGACGGCGCGGCGGTCCAATCACGATCACTATATAACCGGCAGGACTTAATCCCGTGACAGTGCCAATTATAGGAAAGAGAGTTTGCTTCCAAAAAAGAGTCATAACTTGTGGGAAAGGCCTACGTAAAAAAAAGTCGGTTAATTAATTGCGCTTCGTCAGTAATACCGATTGGATTGGAGCACGAATATCAATTTACGAATCTGTTTGAAGACGATCGAGATTGTTTTCATTATTCACACTCTATTATATCAGATCTGATTTCAGTCGAGTATCAATTCGGATGAGTAGAATACGTAAGATATTCGAAAATTAAACCAACAGCTTTTATATGAAAGGCTTTTTAGATCAAATTCTTATATATTATAAACTACTAATAGAAATCTATTGTTAATATAATATACATATATTTTTTATACATATATTTCATATCATAAAAACAATTTGTATCAGTATACATATATTGTTTTATTTTATTATATTATAAATAATCAATAAAATTTTAATTTTTAAAGTTTATTAAAATATTAATATGTACATAATTTTTATATTTATATGATAAGATAATATTTATTAGACAAATTATTAATGTCAGCGGATTGTTTAGTTATTATTTTTTTTATTTTTACAAAAAGTAATATTTAATTCCTTTTTATACATAAATATTAAAATATTTAATAATTTTTAATAATTAAAATTAGTATTTTTAATTGACAATAAACAGTTATTAGGTATCGATTAAAATTGTGTATTCATTCCGTTAATAATTATATTACTATATGTATTTCCTTTATTATCTACCAATATATTATTAGTTTACTTTCTAATTATTAACGTATGTTTGAAACATTTCGTTTATAACATTTTCGTTTGGCTAATAATGCAATATGCAAAGTGTTTAATAAATCGTAAAATCGTAAAACAGATAATAATTTAATAATGAATATTAAACTGTATATTTACAGCACTGTACAATAATTAAAATATGTATTTCTTAATAACAGACTATCACATGTAATAGTAACACATTAAATTTTTTAAATCAATCATTTTAAATGTATAATCTTTATTTTAGAATAAGAATACATTTTTTTTATCTAATATGTAATATGATTAAAAAAGAAAAATTATTGAACATTTAAAATCTATCATGCAAAAGAAATTATTCGTAAGTTTCTCTAAAAATCTTTTCATTTTAAATTCTTACCTGAGTTTTATCGAGATAATTCAAAATTATATTTAATATAAACGTGAAATTTTAGAATAAAATAAATTTAAATATATCTAAATGTGAATATGTATAGTTGACCAAGTTCTATTTTATTAAAAAAATATTGAAACGTTGAATTTTTTAAAATCTTTTAAAGTTTGAACGTATTTACGAAATCGAGTGTAAGGTAGAGAATTAAAGTTAGATAATTAAATAGTTTTGAAGAAAGAAATTTAATTAAATTTAAAAAGTCACAAGAAGTTATATAAAAAGTGATGTTCACCAAAAATTATGCTAACTTTAATATTAATGTTTAGTTAAAGAATTAAGAGAGAATTAACTCGTAATTTTTTAATAAATTCTTCTGTATTTAACTGTACGTAACAAATGTATCGTAAACAAATTATACAACATTATCGCGCAAATTATTTCGTGCTCGAATCAGTATTATTGGATTATTCTGATGATAGTTAATCAAGCAGGAACGTAGCTCTATATATAATTCGTGAGAACCATCATCCTTCATATATTCCAAACCAGAACACGTATTATCGATGAAGACGATGTAACATAAATGGACGCGTGGCGCAGGTTTGCACAATGCATAATTAATGGAACGCAGAGCGACTTTCATACAGGCTGGCTTGCAATCAAGATTAATTGAATCAAGCTAGAGTTATATCAACGTTCTGGAGATGCAATGCACTCTCAAAGGAATCAAAGTATTCAAGCAAGTCATAACATTGACTTCTCTGAATACTTTAATCTGAAGTAGTAAAAGTAGTCTTCGTTTATATATAAAATAAATTGTTTTTATAAACACCGTTAATACTCTAGCAATTTTAATGATCTTCATTTTAATTATTTTTAATTATTTACTTTTTATTTTAATTTTTTATTTCTATCTATCCATTTAAATGACTTGTAATAATATCTAAATGACTTATAATAATAGTGTTAACAAAATAGATAATTTTAAGTTTTAGATTCTATTAAATAAGTAAATCTTAAATTATATACATAATTATTGTAATATAATTTATATAGAAAATTTAATAACACTGTGGTACACTTTTTTTTGAAAATTTATATTATTTACATTAATTTTATATTCTTTTATAAATTCTAAATACTTTTCCTAATTCCTGAATGCTTTTACATCTTGTACTATGAAGCATTGCATTTAGCCGCTATAAAATGTAAAAAGCTGATAGCTTGTGAGCATCATCAGAGACGGAGATATTTTTACATTGTTCAGATAACTTCACTGAAAAAATATCGTGAAGTTTATTTATTTCAGTCTGAATTGGGGATTCAACAATTAAACAAAATTCCATTTGATTGTTTTTTCGCGTAGTTAGTTATTTTCAATCTTGAAATATTTGTTTTCTATAAACTCGACATTTGTATGTACCATCAGTGTTTCCGACGTGACACTTCATGGTGAAAAAAAAGGTTTTACAATCGGTTTCTGTAGCAGGCACAGAATTTTATTGGAAAAATCGCAGACACGCAATAATTACGGCTCGGCTTTCTCTCAGAAATATCTCTTTCTATGTAAATAATTCGCTAGGGATAATTTCGCTCAATTCGGCGGAACAAATATTATCTGAAGTTTTATTGTTTCCGAAATCTAATTTACATTTAAAAATATTTGTTAAAAATGGTGAAATGCATTGTTAATTTGAAATTGCAACATTTATCTGCGATTCGTCTAATCTTTTAATCACGGTGTACTCTCTCTGGAGTATTACTTCTCATATTTCATTAATTAGATAGCGGAACTGTTCCTACTTTCCTATATCGTGTTGCTTTAGCAAATGAGACAATCTCTGATGGACGTATATGTATGTATATGTACGTGTAATTAAACTTGCTAATCTAACAATTTTAATAGAGATTATTAATCCTAATGCGATTTAGCAAGATTGTATAAGTTATTTGTTAAAACATTGCTGCATCCTTATTATTTTACTTTTAGCAATACCAAAATACAATATTTTCTCTAACTTAAAAGAATGTTTTACATTTATTCTATATAACTTTTATATATATTTTCTACATTATTATATTTTTTATGAATTTAATAATATATTAAATTCATATATTTCTGTGTAATTATATCTACTTACATTTTATTTATTACTTATGGTTTAGAAAATATTATGTAAAAGAATATTGTGTTAGGAAGATAAATGACAGATTCTCATTAAAAAGTAATTAAAACTTTTAATATTCAATAATAGATGAACATAAAATACCTTTCTTTCAATAATAGCAACTAATAATAAATATTATTTTGCAAAAAATTATAATTGATTGTTATTTAACCAACGTAATAATTACTTAAAATATAATTACTTCTGAATATAAATATATAAATGTTCACGTAACTTATGTTATTAGATAATTATCGACGTTTGCATCATAAA
Organism: Tetramorium alpestre; assembly: GCA_021460005.1. Classification (NCBI taxonomy): domain Eukaryota; kingdom Metazoa; phylum Arthropoda; class Insecta; order Hymenoptera; family Formicidae; genus Tetramorium; species Tetramorium alpestre. Next base: position 1,965,800 of record JAJVSH010000021.1, on the reverse strand, counting down.
AACGAAGTTTGGAGTCAGTAAATTATTTGAGCAACATACAAGTAAGCTTTTGTTAATTACAATTTGAAACTTTCTTCATAAATCAAGGTTTATTCAAGATAATAAGTAAAAATTAAGTGTTAAAAAATGTTAAATGTTAAATGGCATTCTTTAAACAACAATTTGTAAAACAGGTATTGCAGGAATTCGACAGGCTTAATAACGATTTGTGAATATGTAATATGTAATTAATTACATTTTTAATTAGGAGGGCAAAGAATAATATGTAACTTTTTTATTATGTACATTCTGTTTATTACTGTATATTAATTACGTATACTACTAATATTATCTAAAATATTAGACTTAAAAATTAATTAAATATTATATTACACGCTATTATATTACACATTTAATTAGAGTAGAAAATATGATTGGGTTGCACTATCTTATTTTAAAATTATAACTATAGAAATTATGAAATATAACATGTGCCGTACATATTATTTAAACAATCAAATAGTTTGTTAAATTTATTATATCATTTACTGTATTATGATGTATGAAAGAGCAAATTCAACAGGTGGAAGAAAATATGCTGAACGAGATAATAAATTACGGTTGCAATGTTTGATTCTCATTTGCTTTTAATGAGAGCATATGAATTCTGAATATTTTGAAAATCATATTTGAATTAAAAGATTTAAAATAAAAAATATATTATTAATAAATATTTTTAAAACTAATCTCTATTTCAATCATTTTAATTCAGTATAAATAAATTTTATAAGTTTATAATTTGTGTCAAATTGTTTTATTTTTTTATATTAAGCAGATTTACTTCTATAGTAAATGTTTCTTTACTTGGTTGCTGTGATAAAATTTTTTAATTTTTTATTGTTATATTAGTTATATATGACTTTCTTACTTTATTAATATTATTAAAATTAATAATTTTATATAATTAGGTACTTTATATTTTTATAAAATATCATACAGTCAACACATATCTTAATTAACTAAATTAAGTATAAAATAGATAGTATTAAATTATACATATTTGAGAATTTATTAGGTTTATATTAAACAATTGATATTAGCTTAAACGTTTATCTGATATTTGATCACAAATATGCATAATATTATTTTCTTTTATTGCAAAATATTCTTTTTTGTTTTTATATATTTTTCATGTACCTTTTTGTGTACGATAAATGTACTTTAAATATCTTTAATAAGCCGTTATGTATAAATTATATAGTGAAACAGAATACATAGTTTAAAGGTCACATATTGGTGGTATATGGTATGTAATCCCTGATTGGAGTTCCGAACTTTCAAACTCATTCAATTTAATAGAGTTCAGGCTTTTAAATAGTATGTTTTGTTATATCATTTTCATTATAAATATATATATATATATATATAAAAATTTTTTTCTTAAAAAGTACGAAATATTACTCAATAAATTTATCCAAAAAGTAATTAATACTGTATTTTTTTTATTTCCAATAATGAAATACTGTACTAGACAATATAAAAGAATTATTTCATATCGGGTTTAAATCGCATTTAACATTGAACACACGACGAGACAGAGCTTCACCGTATTGCTATATGTAAAGTGTGCCAACGAGCGGGGAAGAAGCTTTTACGAGTACTTAATTTCCAATCTCCCGGGGCGCGCAAAGTTTTAGCATCAAAAGACCGTTACCGAGGTAACGAAGCATATTGAAATCCACAATTCTTCACTACTCTAACCACGATGTTTTTAACGGTGTTCCTTTTTTTTAATTGAAGAAAAGAATTATTCAGCTCGTGAAATTATTACGTGTTGATTGCGATGGCGAGAGCTTAACTCAAAGCATACTTCTTTCATTTGATTGAAAGAGATTCAATAAAATTCCATTGTCAGACAAATTTGATTAATGCTTTTAATCCTCCACATAGAAATATTTCTCGTCTATTTTGAATAAAAAGACGCGTAACCAGAGATATTATCTCAAGTTTTGTTTTTTCTTTATATTTCAAATTATTAATTTGATAAATATAACTTATGAATCTTTCCGAGATAAAACAGCAAAATAATTGTATAATAATATTGAAAATTTTTTTTAAAAGAACTTTATTTTGAAACAAATAAACAGGAAAATGATAATAGAGAAATGGATTCCAATAAGCAAATGCAAAATAAGATAATGTAATTCATGATTTTATCTTATGACATATATGCAAATCTTTAATCAAAAGCAACATTAGTTCTTCGTATATGATGTATATGACGACGTTTCTATCAGATTATGAAATAAGTCAGAAAATGAGAAAAGGCGTTGTCAGCAGGCGTATAGAATGACAGACAAAGGAGGTAGTAACAAATTGAAAAACGCCGTTAAATGCTGACAACGGAAGATTGGATTGACCTCGTTAATTAAATCTTCTTCACCCTAGGTGCTTCACCCTATTGGCGCTAACGAAAGTATCGTAAATACGGAAACATCAGGAGATAGTGAAGCCGGATAGACTCAATGATGACATATGTCGTGCGACATGTAAAATTATCATTTCCGAGAACCTTTCCCAATTCTGGAGTTGAACAGCTCGAGCAATGTAATCTCTTTTTCAAATATTTTTGCTATTTGTGAATTATGTATGTTTTTGCATACATGTACACTCGCGTGTATACAAACTACTTCTCAGGAATGTACATAAATTATACGTTTGGATATGTGTTGTGCATTTTTCTCCTTACTCTTTCTCTCAATTTTTTGAAAAATAAAGATGCGGTATGAAACGTTGATATATTCTTGAGGTTTTTCGTATTTTTTCTTTTTGACAATAAGAAACCATAACAAAAATGAATTCCTTTCTCAAATTAAAATTTCTGAGAATATTGATATGAATATTTAGATTTATATTTTTGAATTTTAAGTTACATCTTGAATGTTAATTTTAGAATCAATTGAAAAACTGTTTTTAATCTGAAAGCAAAAATCACAAATATCAAAATTAACGTTGTAAAATATTATGAATTACTACCTTTGTCATATTTTATTGTAACTTAATCTAAATATTCTGAACGAACTAGCGATTGCATTAAAATCAAATATTCTATTTCAAACAATGAACATAACACTTTTAATAGTTTAGTAGAGATTATTCCAATTTATTAAAAAAAAAAGAACAGATTTTTTTAACTTGTAAAAGTTGTTATTAAAAAAAACAATTTGCCATGTCTTTTCACAGTTTCTTGTTTAACTGACCTGGGCATATCAGAATAGGTAGACAGAACATTGTGAAATATTTATGGCGAGTTATCGCTATATAGATCATATGTTACCACTCTCTTTCATATTACTATACCATCTCCTTTAGCATTTTCTCTGGAGAAAGAAAAAATGTAGTTGAAAAAATATAATAGAATAGAATTTAACGAAAATTAAATAACCAAATCCATTTTTGTTACGAGATCCATTTCTAGTCCCGTTCACACTATTAATTACATGAAAGTAAAAGATAAATGTAAATATTGTCTGTGTGTTTCTCTAATAAATTGTATTTATATTCTGGTTGCAATATCATCAAATAGATACGTCAATGTGCGCTTTAAAAATCAATATCTATTGGCAAGTTTGTTTTGGAAATTGAGATAAAATCGAAAACAATGTACATATTTGACGTGCAATATAATCGGAGAAATATTATTTAGACGCGCATCTGCATACAAATAAAAACGTATATAATGAACATATATTTTTCAATATGCAACTATATTTGTTGTGAGTTGTGTCGCGAAGAAAAAAAATATTATTAATATCATAAACAAAGTAAATATATTATAAACAAAGTAAATTCGTTGAATTTGTAATTTATAATGTAAATAAGCAATGACAGGTCGCGTATAATTACGTGACATGTAAAGTAAGGAGTGCCTTTTCTTTTTATCTTTCCATTATGTATGCATAATTATATCATGCATGCACCCGCGGTGGTAAAAGTGTAATTAAACTACGACATATAAAATATTGCTTCCATTAAAGATTAACTGCTCATTGTTAATCGCGCGGTAGAACTTAATTCTCTGCAAATTTTTAACATTTTCTTTATACATATAAATTGGTATATGTATAAAGAAAGTTTTTCATTTTTTATTATACATATTCTTATTGTAATTTTTAATTTATAATCGCAGAAAAATGTATCTTAATGTTTTCATTGATTACTATTATTTAATAAGCATAATAAAAGAAATGTTAACAGAATTTTATCAAAAGTATTATTAAGTAGAATAGAGAAGTAGCTAATATATTTAGGAATTAATTTAATGGCTATAAGATTATTTGACTAAAAATTTATAATTAAGTTTCCGGTAGCTAAAATTAGGGACATGAGGCCAGCCAATTTTATTTTAGCACCGACGTGACGTTCTTTGCCACTATAAAATGCTTGCTAATAGATCCTGTGTGCTTGTGCACGTATGTTCTCTTTTCGAGTTATCGCTCACGTGAAAGACACGTATGTTGTCTGTGATAATACAAATTTACATCACGCGTGCGAATGCAAGAATGTACGCCACTCGCACGTGTGTCATTTATATCCCACGTGGCAATAAGTAGGCCGACCAAATATGCGTTGTTAAATTATTCGTGCATTGGATTCCCAAACGGATTGAATAGGTCATATGATATCGACATTCGGTCGAAATTACGAACTGAAATCATATAAATCTCTGACAGTGGTCATTTTTGCGTAAACAAATTAAAGAGTGATTTTCAAATTTCCAATATGAGAAAAAACCAGAAAAATATATTCTATTTAAATTATTTAATTTTGAGCGGATTTAAAATTTAATTATAACATAAGTATAACCCTCAATAATCAAAATAAAAAAGATTAAAAAATTGTAAAATTAATAATTAAATCTGCAATAAATGGTTATGTATGTACATATATGAACGTCTATAAAAAGGAAAAAAAAATAATAAAAAAAGTCAAATTAAAAGTCAATTTAAACATTTTTATTTTTAATTTCTGCTAGAAATTTGAAGCGACGAAACCCTTTGAATGACATAATTGAAAAATATTTCAGAGATTTTTAAAAATCTATATAAATTGCAACTTTGATGCAATAGACTTTATATATGTTAATCATTAATATGTTTTTAATTGACACAACAAATTTCTTTTCATGGCTGAAAATTCTAACATACATAATTTTGATTGCGATAAAACATCTCCAACACGTCACACATCGTAATTATAATATACTAAACTAAGATAGCTCTTTTAACTGCAAATAACTACAAGTAATTTTAATTGTAAATTTCTCAAATGTGACGTGATGGAGCAATTGATAAATAGAATCATATTCAGCGTCGAAAAACTATGGAAAACGATTATTCTCACTCTTGTGTTCGAGAAAAAGTAATTTTTTATTGATTAATGTTATTATCTAATGAAAATTGCGTAAAATTTATAAAAATATTTTATTTAGGTCACGTTACACAACCAACTATAACGGAAGCGATTAGATGAAGTCATAATCATCTCTCGCTAGAATGATATCGATCGACCCTTTAAGCCAAGATTCATGCGAGGACATTCCGACTTGCGTGTCGCAAGTCGTCGACGTTATTAGACTCAATCTTGCCGCAGTGGACGAGGCAGGGACGAGGTCGTCGGAATGTCTTTGCGCGAAGACACTTTTGCTAATTGGTACTTTCGCAATGAAGGCTGCACGTTTTCCAAGCACTGTTCTCCTCCTTTTCCTTGTTGTCTCTTTTTACATTATTATCTTTCGATCGATATATAATTGGTCTGCGCAATTTATTACATTCATGATTTAAATCCAACTCTACAAGTGTTTTGACAAAATTGATATTTTGGATATTTCCTGGTACATTTATCAAATAGCAAATTTATCGCAAAGTTGTGTCGAAAGTTCCGTGGCGAGCAATTGTATCCGATGAAAGAAAATTTATGCTCAAGCAACGAGTGGTTAACGAATACGAAGAAGTGAAAAGAAAAAGTTTTCTACGTTTCGAAAAGTTTACAACCCTTTTTAAATTATGAATATTCGTTATTTTATGCGCAACTTTCAAGGATTTTGCTTTTTATTCGAGTATTTAACGTTGGAAATAAAATTTAACATTGTAATTAAAAACTTTTTTTTATTAATTTCATCAAATTTCAAATTCAATTGATAAATATAACCAGTTGTTTATTAGAACTACATTGCATAAAGAAATGGATTTCTTTATTAATTCTATATGTTGGAATTCTATATGTTAAATTAACTTACTATATCCATTTTAAATGCATGAACAACATAATGACATTTAATAATAATTTGTGGTAATATCAATTGTGTCATTATTGTTATTTTAATCTCTTATGACTTTTATGAAAAGGTTGAAATTTTTAGGTTTCAATTTTTGATCTTTGAATTCGAAGTTTTAAATATAAAAAATATATCTTAAAATATTTAGCAAGTATTTATGGTGTACACGCGAAGTTTGATTCCCAAGCAAATGCTGTGCTTTGAACTTTCTACAATTCACGCGTTTAGTATGGATCGCAATTTGCATGTTACACCACGTGAAATTTGCAAAATTTGTGAGGAAACAGCGCTTAGTGGAATAATTGATTTACCAATATGCGTGCTTACTGATTTGAAATGAGTGATTCTATTTACGTTTGCACCTCAATTTAAGAGATTTATGAAATTTATATTTGATAGTATAATGATACAATTATAATAGTAATGAAACTAGTATGGAATACGATTTATTTCCAATGAATGATATATGTACCATAAGAAGTTTGAGAAACTAATAATTATACTTAGCAATTGAAATGGCATAAGAAATGTTACCAATAAAATTATGTAAATATCTATTAATTTAATTTTAATAATTATTTTAGTTCCTCCTTTTATGAATTTTATTCTATGAAAATAAAATTATTATTGTTGTGAAATCTTTTATTTAATATTTTGGTGAAAATTTTCTACGTAAAATTTAGTTTACTAACAACTTTTATATAATATTCAGCAGTTAATATGTTCTTTTCTCTTATTATACATATAAAAATAATTTATATATATTTATATACTTATAAATATTTATAAATATTCATACTTTATATACATATATCTCTAGATACGTTATCCTTTTTATATTTTCGTAAAGACTTTTATTTTAATTCAATATCTCAATTGCTTATAAATCTAAACGTAATTTATATGAAAATTACATGTAGATTTGATGACTATTAATACATTGAATACTATTCCATCGAAGTGCGCTTATTATCATTCCTTATTCGAAAACCCTTTTAGGAAGCCCGTCGGATTAGATTTGCTTGGGATCCATCAATTTTACCTCCTACATAAAAGTATGTAAATCAGCATATCCGTCGACCCGTTGTAATTAAACGACTTTGAATGACAATTCATGAGTTGCATTCGAACGTCATTACATCATCGCAATAATTGAGTCTTCTCTTAATTCCTCGACCTCATATCGAGATTGTAGCAGCTTTCATAGTTCGAAGGTCCATTATCGCCGGATTAGGTGTACATCCGGTTGATCTGAATCTTAACGTGACCTACAATTTCGGCGAGATTCGATGAGAGAGCGTCTTCATTGTTCACGAATTCTCTCGAAAACATACATTTATTCGAAATATAACAGCAAATTTTTTAAAATTTGTATAGCATTAAGCTTTATATTAATTCTTTCAATTAGCAAAATATCTTTCACTTAGCAAGATTACTAAGATATCAAAAATCTTTACAAGGTTTTAAATTAATTATTTTAATATATTAATAATAATTGTGTTAATAAAGTAATTAATAAAATAATTAATAATATTATTTAAAATACATTTAACGTTTATGTACGTTTATATAATACAGAGAAAAATTTAAAAAGCATACAAATTAGATAGTTATAATTTATTTGATTGTGAAATTTTTATTTTACAATTTTATATTACAATAATGTGACAAAATCAATGTTTGACCAACATCGAGTTTATTAATAAATGAAAAAAAAAAATAAATGTAATACTTAATAATACATCAAATTAATGTGAAATATTATATTGAGCTCTTACATAAAGGGAATTTTTTTATCCAAAAATGTTTTTGGTTTTTTTTCTAAATTTTATTCGAACTTGTTACGCATAATTGCTCTGAACTCATTAACATAATTCTTGCTTCCGTTTTAGGAGCGTTCGAGAAATCAATCGAATGCCTTTAGCATTTCGATTGCTGTTAGAATTTGTTCGAGAGGTAGAATTAAATAAACTCCTGCTCCCGCTATAACGTAAACAGATCTGTCTGAGTGAGCAAATAAAATCCATTTCAGCCATGCTGATTTATTTCAGATCGTTCAAGCAATGTCACTCGATCTGTGAATTTAATTACGAGATCGCTTTCTACCTTACTTTGTCAGTATATTTCCTTACATTTGTACTTCAAACCATATTTTTGCGTCAGACTTGAACAGACATGAACAATTGCTAAAAAAGTAAAGATTTTTATTGATATTGAATTTCGATATTATGTTTCGATTAAAGAGAAATATTCTATTATATTCGCAAAGAGCGCTGAGTTTCGTAATTATAATACATCATTTTCTTATCTCGCTTCGTCATCTCAAAGGTTTATAACAAATATTATATTTGCATTCGCGTTGCTCTACGCAATATAATGAAAATACTCCGTAAAGAGCCGTCGCAACAACATTCTTTAATAATGAGTGTTGTTTACCTCTTTCCAGAATTCCCATGAATTTGAGACAAAAGTTTAATATAAAATACACAAGTATAGATAAATAGTCTGATTGTGAAATACAAGGAAAAATAGATATATAGACGGATACCTTTGCCCGTCCGGTACGTGCAATATCGCTTCATTAAAGGCAGTTGTTGTCGTCGCGCGACGATACCTCGGACTTTAATTTGATCCATGACTTCGAGCACTCAAGCACGTCGTCGTCGTTGTCGTCGTCGTCGTCGTCGTCGTCGTCGTCGTCGTCGTCGTCGTCGTCGTCGTCGTCGTCGTCGTCGTTGTCGTTGTCGTTGTCACCGGGATGCTTTTCTCATAGCGGGGGCGGGATTAGATGAAAAGCTTCGCAATTAATCGGATATTCTCGGTCCTCTGCAATCTCACCACTGTGAAATTGGTAGACAGGCTTTAGGCGGTGTAATTATAGACGGTAGCGCTGTGAAAAGTCATGCGGAAATCATGTTCGATTTTTGGACAGCGAAATATCACGCGCGATCGAACCTGATTCAGCCGCATTCCTGCGCCACGGTGATAAAGCATCATTTACGAGCCTAACGCGATTTCCCCTTTAGACTACTGAAGACCACTTAGCACAGTAGTGCGTGCCTATTATCAGCGTAGCACAAGGCGAAAAGGCACCGAAAGGGTATTACCTTTCTATCGGGCGTATAAGGTAGACAAAGGATAGAATCAGGTTTATGCCTCACATCTTCGCGAACCGCTGTGCCGTTGTGTACAATTTTCAGTTCGCTAAGAAAATAGTAAGGAAGAGAAAAGGCGCAATCTTTATAATAAAGTTAACATGCACGACACACTTTTTCGTTATTACAAGCAGAGTTTGTTAACTGTAGAATTTCAAAAGCAAGAGTGCAAACGCTTCTATTACATGCCTTTTATATACACATATACACGCATACACATCTATCGACGCAGTCCTCTTTTTTTTTCCAGAAATGAACTCAGAGAGGATTAGTAGTACCCTTTCTGTCATTTTCCTTCTTCCTCTCTGTATCCTCAGATTATATTATTGGATTTGCGACCCTTCTTTAAAATGCACGATATAAAATATATTGCTGCTGGAATACTATTCTCATCTTTCTGAAAACTGATGCTTCTTCTTCGTCGTAATCCGTCCAATCGAATCGGGTTTCGGTAAATTAAACGTTCTCCTGAAAATGTAGCGGGAAACAGATGGCCACGACTAATTTTCATATACCCGGTTTCGTGATTAATTTTCGTCGTCTACTTGTTTCACCTGTTCTTTTCCAAAGGTGACAACGAAGAAAGTTAATTATACGATATCATTTCTTGCCGCGCGTTCGTGGAATTCATATTTTAACTCTTTGACGTAGGGAGCACTAATCAGTTATTTTATCTAAAAAGGTATAATTAAACTTTTACAATTTACATTAATCTGATGAATATTGTTAGCGCAGAATAGTCATTGTTCTAATTTTGAAGCACGAAAGAAAGTTTGCGAAAGAGTATCTAACGAAGAACCTAGTTTTCTTATAATAACTCTATACAAAGATATAAAAAGTCTAAAATCTTTTATTATCTTAAAATAGTAATAACAAACTCTAAAATAGGAAGTCAATATCTGAAGAGGTCTATCAAACCATTTTCTATCACCAATAAAGAAAAACGAATATTGGAAATTTTTGTGCAAATTTATTGAAATAGCTATCATGTAACCTATTTCAAGAGGGAACGATCAGATTTGATTGAATGAAATATGATTCACTTGATATTTGAAACTACAAACCGTAAAAAGTAAACGAATTTCGTTTGCAATTATGTGATTAAACTCTTTTAATTATTGATATATACGTGAGAGGAAAAATATAAAACTTATTCTGCATAAAATGTGTGCAAAAATGAAATTTAATTTAATACTTTTTGGAGGATGAAAATCTTTAAATATAAAACAAAAATATATTTCAGTTATATTACAGTTAGATAGCTAAATAAGATAGTAACTGTACTTGTATGCTTTATTTATATTTATTTAAAGGCTTTCGGTGCCTATGAAGTTAATACACAACATCATTATGATTGAAAGCAATTTGCGCAAACAAATTTTTATTTACGAATTTTGTTATAACGTACCTTTTGAAACATGCAAATTGACTTAAAAATTCCGCTTCAAATTCTAAAAAGGTAAAGAGTTTTTTGTAAATAAACTAAATAATACGAATTTATAAAAACGCACAAAAATTCTTTATTTCTAGTTATATTTTGAGGATTACTGGTGGTTTTTTTCAATAAATACGAAAGCTGACATCATTAGTCGTCATTTGATATAAAATAAAATGATATTACTTGGAATCTGATTATAATATTGCAAAACATGAGAAAAATAACATTCAGAACTATATAATTATTATATTGACAGCTATTATGTTCTTTATAGCTTCTTATAACGAAATTATTAAGCTACTCTTTGCGTTTTTTTAATTATCCTGAGAAAAAATTTTTTATTTTAACACAAGTTTAGATTTTACCAGAAATTATTCTGATAAATTATAATATATTTTGATTGGTAAACAAGTAAGTACGGGTCACTACAATACTTGGTGTCGCAGGAAAATTTGTTAGCTTCGGTAGAGCACGTTGGTCATGCGGGTAAAACGAGATGTCAAATTCTCGTAAAATATCTTGCAGTGGCACTACATCTATGTTACTTTGAACATATCGGTCGATACTGCAACGAATATGAACTCTGTAAAATACAATTTTACGCAACGTATGAAGTATTTCAAAGAAAAATAAATGATAAAGAACCCGTATAGAACTTCCGTCACATGGTTTCTCTTTACCAAGTTTCGTTTGTTCGATTCGAACCCCACAAATTTCTTTGATGACGAAGCAAGTTTAATACGTGAAAAGTGTTACAAAATCTTATTTCTTGTTGTGATTAAATTGTTATGGTAACAATATATAAACGCCAGTTGAGTTTGCTGCTTTGGTCACGACATCATATAATAAAGCTTTTACTCAGGATACGAAAATAGAATTCCATTTTCTAAACATAAATTAAAATCTTTAAATAGACAGAATCTGTGAGAATTTAATATACAGAATTTTAAATTTATCGATTCTTGTTATGCTTTTCGAAATTGTACTTTATAAAAATATTTTATACAACGCTCTGATACTGTAGAAGTCATTTTTTTACTTTAAGTTAGCAGAAAAGTAGCAATAATTAAATTTTTTAAT
>JAJVSH010000021.1:1904131-1946618 GCA_021460005.1 Tetramorium alpestre | reverse complement strand
CATATATGTATACATATAAGTATATAAATGCATATTTATATATTTTGAATTTATTCTTTTGAAGTATAGTTATTATTTCCATTTTTTAAATTGATCAGAACAGTTCGTAATAAAATGCTAAAAGAGATACGCCGGAAAATTTTTTATTTATACAATCTGTTATATCTGTCTCTGTTAAAATTATTTTTTAAACAAATTTTATTTTAAAACAAATAATTAAAAAATTCGATTTTTTAAACTGTGATACTAGTGTATGTTTATTTTTGTTATATATTTAATTTAGTTTAATTTTATTATTTTCATTTTTATTATTTTATTATTTATTAATTAGAGGTTCATTTTTAAAATATTTTTACTATGGTATTATATTCATTATTATTATTGATTAATTATTATTGATTGTTATCTTATTAATTTTATATAATGTTTTCTTAAATCACAGAATGCAAATTAGTTGTCTATTATATCCTTTATTCGTATTAATGCACATATGTATACATTTTAATCAAAATAGATCGAAGTTGTCTCATACCGACAATGAAACACCTACAATTTAATTTCAGAGGATTTATTCACAGTCGATGTAGATACCAGCAATTTCAACTATTTGCCTTTCCTTCAAGATTTATCGCTAAAATTTAGCGTAGATTGCATGGGTTATATGTGCTACTACAGAACGAAAAAAGAAAAAGAAGAAAAAGAGGAGGAAAAAACGAAATAAGTTATGTGATAAAATTTTATATTAATTTTATCTGTATTATAAATTATTTAACTTTAAATTGTTTTTATACTATAGATGATTTAGTCACATGAGTTATATAAAATTAATTGTATTTATTGTATATATTATTAAATGTATACAATAAATGTATACAATAAAAGACTTTTAAATTTTTATATTATAATGTAATATCTAAATAATACTTGAAAATTATTACAAATAACATCTTTTATCATATATTGCTTTTCGTAACTTGCTAATCGTTTAACTAATAATTTAATTGACATTTACAAATACATGTATATAATTTATTACATGTATTGCTTATAAGCTAAATGCTTATAATAAAATAATTGTGTTAAATTGTTTTATTGTTTAATATCAATCTTTTTCTTAATTAATTTATCAAACAATGTTATTATTTTTAGATGATATAATATATTATGTTTTCTCTATTTTCATGCTTTAATTATACTTTAATAGAACGATAATTTATTAAAGACTTGTATGTTCGGAAAGATATCGTTATTCTTTACTTTACTTTATTTTAAGCAATTTCGAAAATAACGGACTTTATGAAGAGCAACTTGACATTCGCTAGAGTATTTACAAGAGCATTGTAGATCAGAAGTGTCAGAGGTCTCTTGACACTTGCGGTACTGTATCTTGGTCAGTGCGCTCCGGAGACCATGCCATCGTCCAATAAATCTCACAATAGACTTAGCAGAACAAACGTTATCTATGTTTCCTAAAAGAATTTCTATTGCAAAACTCAAATATGGCAAACAATGTTTGTCATTATTTCATTTAATAAAAGCAACACGTTTATAGCATGGTTATCGTATAAACCATATTGAAAATAACTTATCTAAAGTTCAAAAAATATATAGAAGCAAATAAAATGAAAAATACTTGAGGTATTATATTTTATTTTACAATTTAAGAATATATAACTTTAAAGAAACTCAAAACTGGTTCTATTTGCAAATATTAAAGTTTTATAATTTAAAAATAAATAACTTAAAAAAAAAGCTTAAAACACATTCTATTTAGGAAAAAATGATTAATAAAAACAATAATTTCTAAATTAAGCAAAGATTGACACGATTAAATTAATTGTTTTGCTACTAATTTATTTAATTTTGGCATTATGCTTGTACATCTATCTGTGACGTCTTAGAAAGGATATCATAATGTTCACACTGTTCTTAGTTAAGAGAATGACCGATGGCATTCGAAGACAATTTAATTAAACTTACATAATACACAAGAGAGCTACGCGCTGATTGTCAGTGGCTATCTTTGGTGGCAATCTGCGAAGGGAAGTTTACTACTCGGTGCCTTCCTGTTGCGCCTTAACTGCGTAATAGTAGAAGTGAATCATTGAAATACGCACACACTCTCTTACTATCTCTGAATTCGCTTCTCCTTGAATGAATAATCGGAATTTAAAAAACTCAAACATTGGATTTTTCTTGTATATCTAATCTTTCACGCGTCATTATTTCGCATTGTTGTCACTATTTTATCGAATATGTCATGCATCAACGAAGCCTTTATTGAATATAATTTTATTGAAATTTTTATTTAACAACAATTTTAACAGTTTAAAAGTTGTACATTTATTATTAGTATTATTATTTCTTCATTATTAGTTACGTAGAACTTAGCCATTAAATATATAAATATGTAAATTGAAATTTACAGTTTATTTGTCATTAACAATATCTATATTTTTGAGAAAAAAATATTTATTTTATATACAATTGAGCTTTTAAAACTTTTATTAATTCAACGTATTAATTAGATATTACATATGCACTTCTTTTTGTGACATAAAAATTGGATGTCTTCATATATGTATATGTATTCATTATATATATAATATATTAAATGAAAAAATTGACAAATTGATCGAAAAATCTATAATGAAAAAGAGATATAACTAATGAGAAATATTCTCTCTTATAATTGCAATTGAAAGATATTTTTAATCAAGAAACTACTATAATATTTATAGCTTTATTTTTATTTTCATATATACTTTACTATTCTTTAACTATGAAATAATTATATGTAATTTTATATATATATATTTTTTTTTCTATAAACCTAATTTTTTGCTTTAATCTAATTTATTCCTTGATTTTGATTACTCAGTCATTTCTATTATCTCATTTATGACTATCCGAATATCGGAAATGTAATCAGGGATCCGAACATTATTTATTAGATAACTGTGCCGCGCCAGATTGTCGTTTAAATATTTATGTTCTAAGTGAAATATATCTCTTCTGATCAACCTCAAAGTGCAGTAACGTATTCTGTTTATGCCAAGTTGCCTCTTTATGTAGAGCGCTGCGTAACATCCATATCTTGATCACTTCGACAACGCTTTCTGCTTGAAATATATCGTAAGCCAAGCCTCGATAAATATACAAAATCAGGAAAAACGAGCACCGATGAGTGATAAACTGTTACTTTTGAATGTAAATAAATATAAGGGTATCAGTATTTTCTGTATACATATTCGGTAGTGCTTGAAAAACGAGAGCACATGTACGATGAAACGATGATTGGTGTCGTAAATAGAAATTACTTAATCCAATTTAGAGAATTTGCGCTTCGCCGCTTGCTGGAGTTGTGCATATAGATGGACGACAAATCGAAACCTTATTGGCTTGTTGACTAGTCTCCCGCATCTACGATCCTTATCAATTTAGCTCTCCGTCTAATAAGTTCGTTCTATTGAAAATTCATTGGAAGTATGAGTTACTATACATATAAATAGTGTTATATTATGTCATATGAAAAAATCGTTTTAATTGCGAAGAACAAAAAGGTCTTCCGCGTTTACATGATGAACATAAATAAAACATAAATAAAAAATAACAGTTGCTACTAAATTTTAATTTGTTTTGATAATTTGACGGTTAAGAAAGTATTTTCATGATTAATTTTACTGATAATGGTTGGCAATATATTTTAAAAAATTTTAAAAAGTTTATGATATTAATGGTTTGTTAATTTACTAACTAAACAGTTACCTGAAAAAAGGGAATTTAAATATTTAAGATAATTTTTATTTTTAAATTGATAGTAATCTATCAATCTTTGAAAATCTTTAATTTTTTATGCTTCTCTATGTAAATTTATGTTTTATCGTACCGTGAACTCTCTTAATTGCCATATTTTTTTAAATTTATTTTATACAGATTATAGCACTCGACTTATTTATCGCGATAGTTTGATTTGTGATTGTGAAATTTTAAATTGACCTGTGGCTTAGCATGGATTATCTTCGTGGAAAGCGTGAAAGAGCAACGTTCATAAAACCGCTGTTTGCTGTGGAGACGAAGAACGAGGTTCTGTGCAACATTTTCACCCTTGCTCGGGTCAAGATGAAAGTGCCCGCGGATGTGAATTTACGATATTACTAGACTAGGCAGGGTTATTTTCTTTCTGCCTTCACAGTATGATGGATGTAGCCTCAAATACCATCTTTAGTTTTCGCGAAGCTATTACTTACGTAAGTTTTATGATGACTGCAATTGAAAAACTTTAAAAAATGTGAAATCTTCATTAAAGTGTGCGAAATATATAATTGTGTTTATTGATATGAAATTGAAGAATGAATGAAAAAATATATATTTTATTTAGTTTATTTTATAATACAATTATAGTATATATATTTGTTATAAAATAAACTATATAAAATGTCTTCAAAAATCCTTCATATGATTACAATAGTTATTTGTTATATACGTATAGGGTAAACCGGAGTATGATGGTCGTGCCAGAAAAGATGGCCATAGGCTATAATTTTTTTTAATAATTGTTAAATAGCGCATTTTTTAAATCATTTTAAAAGAAGATCGATATTTACTGTGAAATATATGTTAAATGCACTATTTTTTAGTACAGCCATCATACCCCAGTTTACCCTACACTATAATCATATTAGATAATAAAAAATTTATAAATATTCCATTTTTTATATTCTGCAATAAAAAGGAACAAAATATATTAATGAAGAATATTGGATTTTTAGTACAGGATTTTGAATTAACTGTTGAATTAACATTGAATGTGCATGGAAATTTCTTTTATTTGCATGACGTCGTTAAACGCTTTGGATCCAATTAGGATAAACACACATGTGTATTTTTACGTCAATCTCGATAAAACAAGTTTAATTGTCTATTTAATTGAAATTCAAATAGGCATTAATGAATGAACCGCCAAGTTCGTCAATAAGTATTATCTGATTCCAATTATTGAATCGCATCGAATTATTGAAAACGCATGAACATTAAATGCTTCGGATCCAAATATTTTAAGGCTAGGTAATTTATATTGTATACAAAAAAATCGTGACAATTATTTTTTAATTGAAATGTAAAACATACTTTTGAATAATCGATTAGCAATATATTTGCATATGTGTTTTGCATGAGTGATTTGTGGTGCGCGATATTCATATGTCTCTTGTTTTTTCTTCGGATTTTTTAATCTCAAAAAAATATTCGACGCGCAGTGACACTGCAAAAACTATAATAGCACAATCAGGACACATTTAGAAGAACAAAATTTGTCTAAATCCAAAATTGTTTATTATTGTATTATAAGAAATCTATTATACATGATCCATATACCATCTCAATCAAGTTTTGTCAAATATTCTAAGAATTTATGCAGCATGATTTTTTCATTTAAAAAATATATAATAAATATATAATTTTAAAAGTATTATTATTTTACTAAATATTTGTAGATTGTAAAATAAATGATAGATTAATCATATAAACATTCCGTGTTTTATTATTTGTTTATTTTGAACATAAAGTTTCAGTAAATATATATATACATATATATATATATATATATGTATAAATTTATAAAAATATAGAGTTAAATTTATTTAATAAATTTTAATCAAAGGAATATTTTTTTAATTTTTAAAAAATTAAAAGATAAAATTATTTACGCGATTTATTCATCCTGATAGTGCTCTATTTTGAAATCTATGCTTGAAAAAAAAGAATGCTATTGCAAGTATAAAGTGTTATTGTACAAAGCATGCTCATATCATATATTTCGATATAATCTCTGTTAATTTTAATGCTTAATTTTGATTTTTAATCTTACGAAGTGTTTTAAACAAAGAAGAGAATAAAGAGAATTATCTGACATTTTCATTTAAAATGAAACTTTTTTAATAAGTCTACATTTTTTTTTAAATATATAAGTTATCTTATCAATTTTTTTTCATTTCCAATATTAACCGTGAATCTTTTACATTCACATTTTGAATATTTGCAACTGTTCAAACATCTACATAAAATTCACGGAATTAATACCAAGAGCTGCAGGATTAAAAACTAACATGACCATGGTCGGTAATGTTGATATTATCATATCAGCGACGAACGAATTTAAGCAGACGAATCGTGAGATTTACATTCATGTGAATGACTTTTCATCAACGCAGCCGCTTTATTTCTCTGAAGCGAGATTATGAAATGTGCCAGGCATTCTGCTATCTGTCTGAAAAGTGACGTAAAAGTGATGTAATCTACGCTTTCTTGGCTTAGACCGTTTGACTCATACCGTAACATTTTACCATTTTACTTTTTCACGTAATGCCTTGGCCTAATTGGTGGATATAAACACACTTTAGAATTCTGCTTTCTTAAACACGAATGATTTTGTTAATACAAATTGTTTTATACATGTATAGCTATATAAAAACTTTGTATAAATTATGTTTCTTCGAAAACTATAACTTCTCTTCTAGGACAAAAATAAAAAGTGGAGATATGTATTTGATATTAATTGACACTATTCGCACAATAATCCAATAATGTTTGACAAAGCAGTAACAAATATTCTGCAAGAAAATTGTATCTTCCGTCTTGTTTAAAATACTTCGTAAAACCGAGAACACACGAGCAGTTGTTTGATCGCGAGTACTTGCGTGCTGAGCGCAGACATGTCGATGTACTTCTTCCGGCTGCACAACCTGCGCCGTCAGGCGGAGGAGGTACGGAAGAAGCGACAAAAACGTGGCAGAGGCAGCCAGGGCGGACAACTTGGGACCAACCATACGGACCAGTCCCAACCGACGGCTGGATCCATGCCATGCTGCAACCGGATTCATCGGGGCCCGAGCAGACTCTTCGAGCGGGCTCCTCTACAACCTAGCGACTCGCTTGATGAAATCGCCTTCCAGATACCGAGGTAAACTCATGTCTATCCAGCTAGAATACTCACATAGGCACATTCATTCATATGAAACTGTGCGGAGAATTTAATGCTCTAATCCTCTTTTTTCTTGCTCTAGCCGTTTTGCGAGAAATTATTTTTCTGCTGTCTTTTAAAGAAGTTAGATTACCCCTTACGCCGAAAATTACTTTTATGCTACCTTTTAATAAAGTTAGAATATTCCCTTAAAAATTAGCAGGATTAGAGCAGATTAAATTACATAAAGAGCACTAAATTCTCCGCACAGTTTCGTATGATTGTGCCTATGTGAGTATTCTAGCTATTGATAGATATGGTAAACTCTTCAGTTGCACGCTTCTGCCTTCCTTTGTCCTATGTGACCGTTACCTTTTTATTAATATCCTTTAAATATTATTGGAATTATAGCTCGTGATTTACATAATAACTTAGAGTTTTTGATTTAGTAATACTTAAAATTTATCAACTCTGAAGTATGTAGTTAATATATGTATGTAATTTCTCAAGTATCTAAATGTAATGCTTTTGTGAATATAATTATGCTTTTAAAAATATTTATGTGAAATTTAGATTATTTTAGCTCTAATAAATGATATATTTCTAAGAACTATTTAAAGGAAGAAGAAATTATATTAATCTGAGATTAATAATAAAAATTATTTTAATGATAGTTTAACATACATTTTATATCACATTGGACTTTTAAATGAAGGACATTTAGATTAATATCTCTAATGCAAAATGCTCAAAACGATAAGTTGTAAAGGCTGCAATTGATTGCAATCTCTCATCATTTAAATGCAGCCGTAAAGTTTTATATTCTAATCCGCTTAACGGATTCATTAAGATTTTATCCCTTGTTTTGTGTTTAGCTATTCCAACACGGAACACTGTCTTACATTTCAAGAATCAACTTGATAAAACGATTCGCGCAATTTAAAAATGTCAGCTCACGAAAGCTTATCTAGTACCTTTACGATCCAAATGTAATTCTCATCCTGATCTCCGCGTGAAATGAAACTCGTAAAGCATCAAGATAGCAGTAGAACGTTCCACTTCCTGCAGAAGAGTCAAAGGTCAAAAGATGAAACTGCTCGGGAAAGAAACGCAAAATTTGTACAAACATGAAGAATTTTCGAATAAAAGTAAGCCTCATTAAATCGACAATATAAATATAAGTTGTATTTTCATGCAACTCCTTCTTTTAAAAACGAACAGAGAATGAGATGCACAAGTAAAAAAACATTAATAAATTTATTATCTCAAATGTTTCTCTACTCTTTATTGGTTTTATGCATAAATTGATTGTATAAACTGGAATTTTAAATAACAATTTTCTCAATAATAGATAAATTACAATAATAAGTAAATTATTATTGTATTATATGTAATATAATAAAGTATAAAAGAATCGTGTAGAATAGTTTTAATAAATCATGATTAGCTAGAAACTTCACAAATTAGAAAGCAATTTAAAATATAAATTTTTAATATTATAAAATTAGGTAATAATACAAAATGAATTTTATAATTTATTAGAGACGTAATACATTTTTCATGAAGATCGCATTTTAATCGATATCATGTATGTAATCAATTTTTGTTGTGCTGTTGTACAATGTATACTTTTTTAATTTACGTAACAATATTCTTTGAAATAACAATTGCGTAAATAAAAAAACCACTTAGATGTAAACTGAAGTCACGATAAACATACTTTGCGGATCGAAAAGCTATCAGTTCTCTATTTTGGTTCATTCAGTGAGGGTGAACGGAAGGTACAGTGACAGAAGGGTATTGCTCCCTCGCGGAACTCTGGGCTACGTAGAAGTCGAACTTTTAATTTGTTTAATTACGTTTGGCTCCTGAGAGTGCCCGTGGACGCAATCCCCCCAGGATTAGCCCCGCTTTCTTGTTTCCAACCAGCGAAAGAACTCGCTTAGTTGACAGAATTTCTGAAAATAAACCCGGAGTTGCGGTTGACTAGTTGGAAGACGAGAAGATGGAAAATGATGGTAGAAAGAATTGGATTACGCTTGGATACGCCGACTATGCTCTCCCACCCCGCAAAACTTTCGTGATCCTATCGTGAGATTGTCACTATTGCGCGTCTCGTAAATTGCAGATAGTTACGCGAAAGCGCCACAACTTATTGACCTCCTGACTTTTCAGATTTACTTCAAAGTAAATAAATATACTGAAATTATTAAAACAAAGAAGATATAATATTTATTATTGATCGAATGCTTCAATATGATCGTTATTTATTTATTTAATACTTTAATACATTATAAAAAGTTTGCATAAAACTAAATTATACTTTACTATTTTTCTCATATAATTCTATATTGTCATTGTTAATTTCAGATATTGTAACTAATGATTTTTAATTCATTAGTGAAATAGTTTAATTGTGAAATATTGATTTAAATTTTCCAAACAGTATTATAATCAATTTAATTATTAAAAATTTCGACGAATTACGAGAATCGAGACTTCTTTTAATTAATACATGCACATTACGCTGTATTTGACACAATAAAGCCTTTCATCGGATTTTAAGTTCAATCATGCTTTTGGTGAGTGATTTTATGACATGGTAAAGGATTCAGTAATGGTATAGGAGTTTAGTAACGAGGTGGTTCGAGAGGTCTAGAAGAAGCAAAGAGTGAATAGGTAATCTCTATGGTCGTCAGTGTTCTGCCGCACCCATGAGAGCCAATCACGAACACACCCCTTTGTCAAAGCTCACCCATGTCATTTACATTGGCAGCAAATTTATGTCAAACTATCTTCGTTTAAAGAGCTCAACGACACGACAAAGTGACACGAATTCTCGATCGTTTACGTCTATATTAGAAAAGAAGAAGCAATATTAGAGCTTTTCTAAATCTTTTATTAATTTAGTAAACGTAAAATTAAAAATAATATCTTTTGTTTTCTTTAGTACTGAAAATAAATATAATATAAATTTTATAATAATTCCGAAAATATATATTCTACTACTACCGAAAATAAAAAGCTGCAACAATCTAGTTGCATATTATATATTTTAGCAAGCTATACACTCCAATTTAATATTCGCCTATTGTTATGTTAATCAGTGCGCTGTAAGATACATATGTATGTATAGGTATATCTGAACATATATTATATATTTACTTGATGAGATGTATAGTATATATATATATATATATATATCCTAATTAAGTAAATTCCTTGAAGAACATAGTGATTAATCGATATCCACCGATAGACACCAATTGACATTGACCTAAAAATGTCGCATAAATGATGAATTTTTATGTACTTGCTGAAACTTCAATCTATCGATTGTGTCATTTGTAAGTCTTGTGTAACATTTGCAATTATTTTTCACGTTCATTTAATTTTTGCATTATAATTAACTTCTCTGATTATCGTTTCTCTATGGTGACTGGTTTTTAAATATTTATGAGAAACGTACTACAAATGTGATTCATCAATTTTTTAACCGTCACGCTGATCTAATATGCAAAATAAGTTTAACTTTCTTGAGAAGCGAGGCAAATAACTCATACATGTTATTATGCAGGGTGATTAAATTACATGATAAATATTCAAAGAAGTATTAAACAGAAAGTAAAGAAAATTAAAAATGAGATATTTAGATGTTTTTCATTGCTACTAAAAGAGTGATAATACAAGCATAATATACATGGACAAATTTGCAAAGAAAAATGAGTAAAATTTTATCATATACACCATATTTGATTGAATATAATTAAATTCAATTATACTAATGTAACTGTGTGCTATTACTTAATTATACTAATTAAATATAACTGTTTCGATATCGACATTATCTAATTTTGTTGTAAAAAAATCGTTTTATTGTTATATTATCGCAACAGATTAGTGCATTAAATTTAATTTATTTTGATCAATACCTTTATATGTAACTTTATTTTATATTATCTGGATACATTTGTATAATCAATTATTTAACGTTTTATAGGCAAATAATCATTTAGAATAATATTAATAAAAATAATATAATTATAGATAATTGACAAAAGTGGTTAGCATCTATCGTTTCTCTTCATGTGAAGTAAAGTATAGTGACGGATGATGTATTGTAGAGAATGACGAAGAGACACACGAAAAGAATAGGGTACGCTTTGGATTGGGGTGCGGACGATGTTATCGTAATCAAGAATAATCGAGGTCACGTGTGTTCCACACGTAGAAAAGCACATCATGATGCAGATACATGTTTCTCGCAAAAATATCGTCGGGGATTTTCGAACCCTTGAAATATTATACTTATCACCCTCAACAACAAAGAAGACGTATTTGTCTTCGAGAGGTCTATTGTAAAGTCACGATCGAAGATAAGGGAAGATACGGGTCGGCTCAATGAAACATAAACATAAAGCATTAACGCGGATATAAGCATAATTCGAGCCCAGCGTTCTTCGGCGCGGTTCAGAGTACGACCGCGTTGTTGAGACAATGGTGCCAAGGGATAGCAAATGGTAGCTCTAAATTTGCTTTACTGCTAGATAACTGCATCTCATAAGTGTCTCGTTACTGCTAGAAAAAAAAATGTTATCTCGTTTTGTGGGGAATATGTTAGGAAATAAAAAGTATAACGTTCTTTGTATATGAAAATCGGAGTCCCTCTCTATATACAAAAGTTTTCACAAATTGAATTTTACAATTAAAATGGCAGACAATAAAATTTTGTTTTCTTCTTTATTGAGTTTTGAACGATTTTTATTTAGCAGAACTTTAATGCAATACTCTATGTGATATTGAAAATTGAAGTATTGCAACAACGACTTATTGTCATATTTCTTACAAATTTATCGCAAATTTTTGTTCTTTAAAATATTGCATTTGATAGAAAGAGAAGCTCTGTATACTATGTTCATATCTAAATTATAAATAGATCGTTTTATGTACCTATCGATGGTACGTTTTTCGGTAATTTCAGAGCACGAAGGCGTTCAATCCACTTTAATGCCATGAGGATCGCTTGAAGCTTAGGAAAGAAATAACGGAAGAGCTCGCATCGTTTCGTTAAGGTGCAGACAGCAAAGCTGACCGTATATTTTCACTCGATATCGGAATAAATGTTCTTACTCTCGGAAGCTCGTAAAGTTAATTTATTACTCGGCACATTGACGGAGGATACTAGTAACTCGAAGTGGTAGTAAACCTCAAGAATAAAACTATAATTCCATATCTGTCGAGCAGTTCATTGTAGCATTTAAAATGTTACAGACTTGTTTAAAATGTTACTTTATTCTCGTTGCACATTTAACGCAATGGTTTTAATTATCAGCAATCTTACTTGTTTCACGTGTTTAATGTGAAACGTTAAGGCTCGTATATATATTTTATATATGTATATAGAGTATATAAACAAAAAAATTATAATGATATTGAAGAGATATTCTTAAAAATAAGCAAATACACTTTAGACTTTATTATTATTATTATTATAGTTATTGTTATTACTATTAGTCTCATTGGAGACAGAGAGAAAGATATCTTTATTTTATTATTCAACACAGCACGATTTAATTTCTTCACATAACAATTATAGTTTTCCTCTCACGTTTAAAGTATCTCCGTTCGCTTTAATTGTAGTCTAATCCCCGTTGCATGTTTCGATTAGTCTCGATTATGCGAAGACGATTATCTAATATTAATTTCTTAAATATAACAGATTGAACTGTTGTGAATAAAATTAAAGTTAAAAGTTTGCACAGGTTTGTGTCAGAAGTATACATTCAAAATATGTCTTTTCTGGACAAAGAAATTTATATTTGAAGATATTTTTTTAAATATGAAGTTTTAGAAATGCACTTCTAATATTTTGAAAACTAATTTTTCCTTTAATTTAAATGTTTTCCCTGTAATATTTATTTTAAGCAGACAAATTGTATCTTTTATTTAAAATTAAATTATTCGAATTTCAAAACCAAAATAG
This sequence comes from Tetramorium alpestre, assembly GCA_021460005.1. NCBI lineage: Eukaryota > Metazoa > Arthropoda > Insecta > Hymenoptera > Formicidae > Tetramorium > Tetramorium alpestre. The sequence goes on along the minus strand of JAJVSH010000021.1, from coordinate 1,933,674 downwards.
AATGATATTTGCATGAATACATCTAAAAGTCATTTGCTCAACATTTTAAACCAAAAATCTTGCGTTGACTAAGAATGAAACAAACGGTGTTTCAGGAAATTCTAAAGTAAACGTCCATCATATGACGATGGAAGAATAGAGCGTAAAATGAGAGTCAGAGGTCAGAACGAGCTTAAAGCTTACCAAGCGTCTGCGTCAAACGCTGCTCAGGGGGCGCCTCGCAACAGTTCGGAAGCTCTGAAAAGCTCCGAGTGCTGTCGCTGCGATGTCGTGATGGGTGTCTTACGAACTAAGCGCGTCAGGTTCCCAGTAACCAATCCTTGTCACTCGAGGTGGCCTCTTCAAGAACACGAGTAAAATCCTTGCGCCGACGTCGTAATCTCATTGCAGGAGAAATGCGGGGAGTAAGAACGCGGTTGCAGACGGAAGAAAAATCGTGAACTATCTACGTCTGTCGTCAACAGAACTATCAGTCATTACTGAGAGCTCTCCCTTTTGCATTTGCATCTTCTACTTATGCAAAGTGTCGGGAAAAAATATATATATATATTTTTTTTTTTTCCCCCAAATAATAGAGGCGTCACAATCTAATTTATTTTAACTATTTAGTTCTGCAAAAGACTGATGATTCCAATTTAATTCTTCGCTTCTTCTACGACGATAAATTTTCAACGATTATAAATGGACGATTGTATCTGATATCCAAAGATTAATATGTAACGACAACTTTTAAATTTATATACAGAAAAAGAAATTTATTTTTGTTTTTAGAATCTTTTGTATTATTTAATATTTGTATTTGATTTTTCACAAGTCAAGCTAAGATGTCTATTACGAAAATGCGAAAAGAGCGCGCACAAAGACTTATTTAATTAACAATATTGAGCTTCAACGTAGCACATGTGTTATATGTAGCAGTTATATTACGTGTAAACTATAAACAGAAAGTTAGAATTATGAAGAAAGTTGGCCCGAAAGTTTTTCACCCTCGATACACACACACAACTTTGTTATTAATATTAGCCTTGACAATTCTCTGGTTCTACGAAAATTACACAGTATTAATTACTAACCGAATCAATAACAAAATTTCAAATTATGCGCATGTGGCTAGATGCAACATTACGTTACAAACGTTACAATTCTATACTTCTAGAGTTACACTGCATTACGAATCAATAAAACAAAATTGAAAATTAAAATTATTTACATCGTAAAGTTTGTTATAATGGGAAAGAATAATGCGATTAAACTCAAATTTTACTACATAATGCAATATAACATATGCATTCATAAATATATTGTATTTATAAAAGTCAGACTTTAAATTTTTCTCTGCATTTTCATAATTTTGAAATATATCTTCATTTCAAGCTAACCCCCGTGATTTAGAGTGTCGTGTAATATTATATTTAAAAAAAATAACTTTAACTGTCATAAATTCTGTTGAACAAGATGATATAACTTACACCTCCAAAACGAGAATAAGGCAATTTTAAGTCGCAGCGCTTTTTACAACGTTAAAGAGGCATAGCGATGTCCTCTTTAGGTGTTGGGATTCTTATGATTGATAGTTCTGGCGAAAGAACACTAACTTCTGCGTCTTCACCGGTTGACGGTCCTGAAAGCAAGAAATGTACAAAGTAATGATCTTTTTCGGACTTCTTACAGTGACTATGAACTTTTCTGTGCAACATTTCGGTGTTGGATATGAAGCATTCAACTTCATACTAGCCATATCAATCACCGTCATTTCTATTTTTTCGAGAATATAAAGTTGAACATCACAAAATGTTATTTTATAAGATACTATCATATTTAATTTTCCTTTTTCTACGAAAAAAAGAAGAAACGGGAAAAAAGTTATTACGATATTAATTATCAAAGTAATTCTAAATTCTGCGTTAATATTATATTAACTTTAGATTTATAACAAAAGTTGACGCCATTTAAAATGCATGTTATGTTTTTGTTTCATTTTTTATACAAAAATATAGCATAAAGTTCATACTCAACTACTAATGATTACCGTTATTTTTGTTTTTTATACTTCAACGACAATCACTATTTTATTAATAAAAAATTAACACGTTAAATTAGTTTTAATTATGTTGGAAATTATATTAAAATGTATCAAAACTTTCGTATCTTCTTGTTTCAATTATTTTTATTTTTTCTTGTATTATTTAATTTTGTCTACTGGATTCTTTGTACATAAAGCAATATTTGTATTTATGTTGATGATTATTTCATTAACTGTTTCAATTATTTTAATTATAAAGAAGCATTGATTAACATTAACAATTTATATTTAACATTACAGCATAACGTTACAATTTATTACGTTATTATATGTACAACGTTACATATTATCTTTATGACTTTTTTTCTTTTTAATGAAACGACCATGTTAGGTGAATTTCTCTGACTGATTGAATTTCTTGACAATTTGAATTCAATCAATGTGGCATTTTACCTTTGCCATTATCTCTTATTATTTAATCAGCAGTATGCGCTGTTGCAATGCACATTCGATGTTGCAGATTGATTTAATCAGGAACGAGAAGCCAGAGTCATCCGTCAGAAAATTCGATTCCCGAACTGTGAAACTTGTAACTTTCGTGGTCGCAAGAAATCTCTAGCTCTTCACTTCCAGGAAATGCACTTCGACTATTGCTTTCAAAGTAATCAGACCGATCCCTATCGATTTTCGATTAGCACTTTATCAGTGGCTGCAACGGTAACGTTTCGCCTTTGACGGTTAAAATGAACATACAGTGTTTGAACTGATAATTCTTTCGTGAACAGTGTGAAATACATAATATACTTCACACTTTCATCATATTTTGCCAAATATTAACATACAATACTAAAATATTATTATATCGATGACTTATCTTTAATTGTATCTAATAAGAATTATAGAGAGATAAATAGCGCGATATTTATACCAATTGATAATTATTACTTGATATATGCGACGTATTCTGCATTTGGGGATTGGGGAAATACAAGTATAAATTGGATAGTGATAAAAAAAAGTTAATATTATGCACATAAAATTTTTATTTCACCAAAATTCATTAATATTATAATTGCGCGCGTGTCAAAGTATTACTAATTCGTGTAAGCTGCATCTAAACTGTATTTAAATTATGTATATAATTATATGTATATAAAATCTCGAGTCTGTTTTTTAATTATTAAATTACAACCTAGAAGACAAGATAGAAAGTTTTTTTTTCCGTGGTCTGGTCAATTTACTCAAAGCGATGCAGTATAAATCTGCGAGTAAAGCTGCTCTCGTGCTGCGGTTGGTTTTGAAAATTCTTCACGAGACTTGGCGAAGAAATTTCTTATGCATACCTCGTGGGCGAGCACCCTTCGAGCTACTCTTAATGTTGAGCTATCCCTTCTTTGCTATATCCTTGCGCCGCGTCAATGTTTTACGATACACGATATCAGTATCTTACGACCAGAATAGTGTTTCACTCATAAATTCGCATCGGGATATTTTGGGTCTGAGAGCTATGGATACGATAGGCTTCCCTAGGTTACCCGACGAATTTCAAACGTTCACGTGTATATATAATGCGGTGTGAAACTTGAAGTGACCCTGGCAAAGAACCTGGAGAGGCAAAATTAATCTTGCATGCGGTATCCATATAAAATTTGACTTTTTTGCTGACCGCAGGCATCTTTTATCCGTGACGGAAATTTATATACGTTAGCTTTTTCTATATAAAAAAGTTTCAAATGTTTAATTAATAAATTGAAAACATCTTTTAAAGATTTGAATTATTGAACATTACTATGGACAAGTCATAAAAAAATCTTTATACAAATACAATATATTTATCTTTAAAATAAAATGTGGATTTTTTTTTGAATTTTTGAACTATATGCTGTTAATATAGTTTAATAAATATCTATAATTTAATAACTCAATAATTAATTTTTTAATATTAAAAGTACAATAAAAATAATCATTCTGAAATTGAAATATATTTCACTTATATTTAATTTAATATCTTTAGAACCAATATTTTAAATACTTCTAACATAGTATAATTTAATAAAGAACTACAAATTAAAGAATAAGTAAGTAATAAATAATAAATTTAATTATTTATGACTAGAAAATTGGAAGTTCAATGGCTTTGTAAAATTATACAACTAGATTTAAATAAATAAGTTAATTTAGTCAATTTTTATACATCTCCAGTAATGTCAGGACATTCGTGACTTATGATTCATTTGATAAATGTATTTAACCTTCAGTGGAATGAATTATATTCGTGAATTTTTGTTGTATACTATCTGTTGATTTACGTGTATTGTTTGCATATATTAGTGATATTTTTACGATATATGGAAGCATAGTTGCAATTACGAAAGAATAGTTTGGAGTGCGCGTATTTCACGTAGTAGTGTTGCGTCTTTTTCAATGTGATTCTCGTATAATTAAATTATCAATCACGACACAAATTTTATTATTTAATATTTATTTATATTAGACAATGTAATAAAGAATGTAGATTACAAAATGTTACAATTTTTTATAATATTTAGTAAAAAATGAAATATTGCTTCTAAAACATTGTATTCAATGCTAAATATATTTTTCCCAACGTGCACAGAAAAAACATTAATCTCAAATCAACAATATTAGTTTCATATACATATACGCAAAAATATAAAATCTTCTTTTAAGATTTTGATAATCTTAAACAAAAACAAAATTTCTTTATGTGAGCAAGTTGTTGTCTGTTTAAGATTATCAAAATCTTTAAAGAAGATTTTATATTTTTGCGTATATATGAAACTAATATTGTTGATTTGAGATTAATGTTTTTTTCTGTGTGTATGTATGTTTCATGTTTGTTTTATAAAATCTGAAAAGCACAGAATTTTATGGAGTATAAAATATTTTTATTTTATAAATAATTATAAAATAAAAATATTTTATACTCCATAAATTTTATAATATATTATAAATATTATAAATATTATAAATAACCAATTTTTTTTACTTGATTTACAATGTGCAATTAATTCATTGTTATTTTCTTAAAATCTTTTAAAATTAAATGTTTCTTTCATGAAAATTTGGATTAATAAATTCAAAAAAATAATATAAATTTTTAAAAAATCTATGAAATTTATGCGTTACGTTGATATGCATTTACTTTGAATTTATTTTTTAATATTTTAAAATTTTTTGCACAATATTGTATTAAACACGAGATATTTATATTTTTAAGGAAAAACCATTTGTTAAGCAAAGATCATCAGTCAAATCATAAATCATCTGTCTGTCTGCGAGTTCTTATATCATTGAAAAGCGGAATCGCGTCTAGTCGATTGCATATAAAAGATGGATTACGCGCTTATATGCACGTTTTGCATGAAATGTATCTCAAATTCAACACTCATTTCGCTCATCACACATCTCATTAAAATAATATATTTCTTCTTGTCACTATTCAAATTTATTCGGTATATATTTATTTATAAAAAAAAGTTATGTTTCCCTATAACATATTATTTCATAAAAATATTATAGAAAGTATTTGAAATGCTCTAATATAATGCAGATTATCCTACGTTCAGTGTATTAGCATAAAAGCATAAAACGGTTTAATATAGCTGCCTGGTAAATGTGCGTTAAGATTAAACTGCATCGTAGCAAACAGGATAATTTATCATTTGCGAGGATATTAAATAATTCCTTATTGTCTTATGCTCTAATATTATACTAACAAGCTAAACTTACTAATTGATTGACATGCTTCGGCAAAGATGTCATTATTTCTGATTATGATAATAATGCCAAAAATAAAGTCACAATTAAAAATTGAAGAAACTATTGTAATAAGTTTATAAATCTGTCTAAATAATAATCAAAGTTTTTGTTTGCATCTATCAAATGACAAAGATAATCAAGTGAATATAATTTAATGTTTCATAATGTTTAGCGATTGTTGGAAAAATAATCCATATTCGCTATCAGATTGCGCTATTGCGATCATCAGTTAAACTGACAATCTTAAAAAATAAAATTTTTCTTCATTCTTTTTAACATTTCTTTATACAAAGTGATGAATTACTTTCTATTTCTACGGAATAAAGAATAATGGTTTCCGCATTACCAATAACCAAAATGAGCAGATTTACTCGTACACAACAAATGCACGAAGAGTATTTCTCTTTATGAAGGAGTAATTATATGTCTCCAGACATATAATTAAAAAAATTCTCACGTTTTAATAACCGTGGAAAAATTTTAATCATCGTTAAATTATGAGATAATCATCTCATCTATCTAGTCTTCTGCAATTCATATATCAATTGATCGGTGATAACGAGAGAATACGAGACCCTGCAACCGTGCAAATTACTATTTTTCATGTGGCTTCCCTACCCCTCTTCTTTGTTTATCGGTCTCTCTTCGAGGGGAGGCGATCGGCCAGTTTGTCGAGGAGAATCAGGAGAGGGTGACGAAGAGCGGAGCTTGCGCGGTGCTAGGGGTGCTAGTGCGCGTCGTCGCGACGGTGAGCTTGAGGCTGATTCCGCTAGTCGGCGCTAAGCCAGGCCACGCGAAGCGCGTTGTGCTTGCGGAGCTTTTACGGGGAAGGACCCGTCAGGCGGTACGACGGCACCTCTCGTGCGCGCGCGAGAAAGGTCGGCCGGTGGTACCGCGGCAGCGCTCGGTTCCCCAGTGAAACAACGGCCCGCACCGGACGCGAGCGACAGGGGGCGGCGAAGCTTTCGGAAGATGCGGTACCTGAAGAGAAAGTCCCGCTGCCTCGCCGTGAAACACCGCGTCAGACCGCATCCGTGACACGCGAACGTCACGCCAGTTGGAACGAATCGCTTTGATATATCATATCGGCGATACCAGAAGCGATTCCCAAAGTAACAGGACCAAAGCAGCTTTCCCCGAGAGGCTTCGAAAACGTAAATTTCAAAAGTAGGACCAGAATGGAATTCCCAAGAAGCCTCCACGGTGGAACTCCGTAAAGAAAGGACCAACAAATGTCGTTGAGGAGCTTCGAAAGCAAAACTTTGAAAACAGAACCAACGTTTCCCGGGAAAGCGTAACGTGATTGTTGACGAGACGGGGGAGAGACAGAGAGGGGAACGCCTTATTGCGAGACATTATGTTGGATGTCAGTTCGCAGAAGGAATGTGGAACCGTTTTCGAGAATGCCCTTCGGGACTACGCGAGACGGCAGTGAGCTGGCGGCGGCATCGGAAAGAAAAAGACGCGGAGGACCACCACCACCACCACCACGAAGAGGTGAAAGTCTTCGACAAAGAGATTTCCAATGTTTTTTCAAGGCGATTCCGCGAGGAGACTTCAACAAGTTTCGACGTCTTCGAGTTTCAACTCCAGAGAACTTTGGAAAACGGCATCCGTCTCCTTGGGTGACTACACAGTGCGATTACAGCGAGCTATAGTAACATAGCTTTCGGCGAACCCCCCTCGTGACCCCGCGAAAATCTCTAACGTCGTTGCAATTGATGCAGTTTGTGGAAATCGTCTCATCGTCTTGTCAGCCATCCCCGTTATCATCCTCCTTCCGAACTACTGAACTTTTTTCAACTCTCGCTATAATCGTTCATTGTTCGTGGGAGCGAACGCGTGGTGAAAGTTTTCCCTTTTTTTTAGAACACATCATAGAGCATCCCTCTCTGTCTGAAATTTTTTTTCACGCGAGAAGATCATGTCTGAGTGAAAAGGTTTCGCGAGAGAAGCTTTTCTTTAAGGTAGCAAGAAAAACTCTTCTTAAAGAGAGCAACGAGAACTTTTCCCAAGGGGGACGAGATTAGTATCTCACAGCCACGGGTGGAGGAAACAGATACAATTGCGGCGTCCGAGGAGTTTGCCTAAGTGTATTCGATTAAAGGAGCAATATCGGCGAACGGTGAAAAGGAAAACCGGGAGGGTAGGTGAATACCGGGAGGGGAGGGAAATATGACGCCCGACGTTGTGCGATGAGTAAACAAGCGGGCGCACCTTCCTTCTAATTACGAGATACTTAACGAGCACGCTGGTTGGCGGGTCCAAAAAACGTAGAATATTTTTAATACGCGCACACACACACAAGGGGCGCGCGAGCGCGCGCGCGCTGGCATCGTGCGTGCGACAGTTACGCACAGTTACGCACGTACGGCGCGCGTCGTCCAGGATGATGGATAATTTTAAGTGCAGCATATAGGATGTAATTGACGTTTAACGTTTTTAACGGGAGGAGTTCAAAGGAAAAAAAAAAAAAAAAAAACGGCGGTCCAATTTAGACAGACAAGATAGCGAAATACGTGGTCCAAGTTTCTAGTGGCTTAGTCGTACTTCTCTGCTGTCCCTTTACATTATTACGGTTCGGTCATCGTGATCACTTTGCGCCGTATTTTTGCGGTGTATTTTTTTAACGGCGGGTGGATTTACGTTACCACTGGCAAAGAGGGTGGTGGAAGTACTCTACGTGTATCGTGCAAGTACCAAACGCGGTTAGGCGCGCCCGTGCTCCAGAAGTTTCTTTCTGGTTCGTTAACCCTTGCCATGAGCGATCGTGCGTGTTACGAGACTGTAACTACGTCGCTCCGCTGAGAGGGGTACGTACGACGTCGCTACGACCGCGATTGGAGCACTCGAACGTCGTCGTCGTCGTCGTCAAGTCGAGGACAAAACAAACGGAAAATTTTTCATCACAGTGGTGGAAAATACCGGTGCCAGTGGGAAAACACTGTATGTGAAGGGGTGGGGGTAATTGACGCCGGGACAAGAAGGTACCTGAGACTGTATAGCGATTCCGAACGCCCGACTATATGAGCGCCAGTTTCGATATAGTGAAAAGATGGAGGACGTTCGTGGTGGCACTGTGGAATAACGCGACTGAGCGAATCCGAGATGCCTCAGCGAGCAAGACGTTAACGATGACGACTTCTAGCAGATACAGTAGCTACAACTGCCTCACCAGTTGGGATAGCTACGATCGAATTCCAAGGTACCAAGCTTGTTAATCCTTAAAAACACATCATGCTCGATCACGTTGAAAACGTTTTATTATTTTATTATTATTTTCGTGAGTTTCAGCCAACGTGCTCGCGTGAAACATTTCCTCCGCGTAAATATTAGTCGGCACTTTAATTTTGCACTAAAAGAAGACAACTGTATTTGTTATTAATTATTTAAATTGGATTGTGACTCTTGATGTATGTATGTCTCAAAGTGCAAGCGGGAATTGGGATTTATTAATGATTTTTCGGACATAACGACAAAATCTACACTATTAATTGTATATATGTAACATAATTAATTTGATATTTGCAATTTGCGATCTACCATACGTATCCACGCAAAACATTTATTCTGCACTTCTGTTCTGTTTTGTATGGCCAATAACATTTTCAATAATGGATTATAATCTTTTCTCAACTAGCCAATTTCTCTTTTGATTATGAGCATCGATTTACCATCACATTGTTATCGCAATGTGCGCCACATTCTTTTCTGTCCTTCACGTGCCTCTCATTTTTCACACTTCCATGGTTTATGCCGCTCATGTTCATGCCGAACGTATTAATCGCGCAACGGACTTTTACTATCCTGTAAACCTAAGATTGATTTCGATGTGCCCCGGTTAACTAGCGATGTGTTAGGACACACGAGTAAATATTTGCTTCGCAATCTTGATCCTGACTTCGTATATTCGTCTAACTACGGATCCGTTGTTCGTATATAACCAACGTCATTCGGACGTGTTTGAAGGATAAAATGAATAAATATCCAAGTGTCAATATCACTAAAAGAGGAATTAATTTTTCTATGCGTCAAAATGCGAGAAGAAAATTTTTTTATTCAATTTATACAATTAATTTTATAAAATTAATAGTAATTATTAATATTTAATTATTACATGCACTCAACAAGGATATAAAAGAGTTTCTTTTAAGAAAATTTTTTCAAAATTATTTTCCATAACTTAATTACAGAAAATTTGAAAAAGACAAAACTATTGATACAGAATAATTGCATTGCCAATAATTTATTTTGCTATACTAATATTAATAATAAGTTTTTATATCATCTAAATTTGCCGTTCTTTCACTTTCGTTTTATTTTCGCAACTTTTTATCATCGTACGTTTTACTCGATAATAATGGATGATGTTTCAAGATTCATCACGAGAATCCAATATGCGACATGGATGAACGATACAGTGCCTGGGGTCTACCATTCATTTTCAATCTGCGAGCGATAGAAATAACGGTCGCCTTCGGTGGCAGATGAATTTGCCGCTCGTTAAAACACGACAAACGGCAACGGCTCGTTCGCGTTTCACGGGGTATTTAACGTCGGCTATCTTGTTACAAGCGTGATCGCGAGTATCAATAACAGGAGGCGTTATAGCGCTCTTCCGGGCGCGAACGAGGTATTATCGGCATACTCAAATGCCGATGCGCGAGATATCGCATGTCGTATATGTGCAATCGGGTAGAAGTATCAGCTCAATGTAATTCGTTCTAATCAGCAAGAGTATGTGGAGAATGAAATCTTTAATACACAATTATTATGACATTCCAGTGACACATTCTTCTTTCTTGAACATTTTAATGATTCAATTGATTGATGTCAAATATTACATTAAATATAAATTAATAATTCAAAAATAAATAGTCAGCTATGAATTTTTTAATAATTTTAATTAATTTTGTAAGCAAAGAAAAGAAAAAAGAAGAACATTCCGTAATTACAATTTTTTTATTTGAAAAAATTCGGAAATCCATCACAATAGTCTGTATTCTGTAACATTTATATTAGAGAGATGAAAGAAATATATATATGTATTAAACAAATGAAGTATATTTTCATAAATGCAGAAATTAAAAATATATATCTCTTTTCGTCATGCTTTTTAATTTTTAAAGGACAAGAAAGTGTTATAACGTCTCGAAATCGGTTACATTTTGCATTTGATCACATGTTTGACAAATATATATGTTTGAAAACATATATACTTATTCCTTTTTAAGAAAAGCATGTTGACCTTTAAAAGTTAAGTGTAATCGGATATTATACGATTTTATTCAAATTGAAAATTGAACGGTTATATAATTTTCTCTGAAAACATTTGATCAATCGCAGAAGATTTCTATAAAGAAAACTATTAGAGCCGACAAGAGATTAAACGAATAATTTTTTTCTATGTGTTGAAGTAAAATAATCTTCTATCTATTATCAAACTTTTATTCGCGAGTGACAATTTTCTATTACAACGCGACGTGCCTTTCCTTTCATCCCGACGTGTGGCACTCGTTTTATTCGGTAGAGAGAGCTTAATTTGACACTGGCGAAATTGGCGACTAATTGAAGATTCGTGCGCCATTTATACTCGGATTTACGAGTGAGAAATAAAGTAACTGACCAGATGGATTTTTTCATCTCACGCTATTGACTCTCCACTTATTCTTCAACTCCATTTTAGCCGCGTAACGAACAATTGTACAATTTATTGGCTCTTACCATTCAATCTTCTTTTGGGTAAATTTCTGTTGGCACAATGAACGTTTGCCCATCATTTTTTCTCTTTATGCATCTTCAGTGACTACATATAGAGAATGAATTCGACGAGCGAACGTGATATTTGTGAAGGTCACAGAGATTAACGTATGAATACAAAAGTAAAAAAATTTTTTCTATTTTAAAAATGATATCACATTTAATTTGATAATGTTTGCCAATTCGAAATTATGTATTCGTATATTTTGTACTGTTACTATTTTCTTAACTCGTCATCGCTATTTTCTGCTTGTCCCACTGTTCGCGTGAATGATATTATCCGACACGGGATTTCTTTCGATGAAGTAGTGCAAGTATCGTACCGATTTATTTTTCTTTGAGTTCTGCTGTATATTATGTAGATACGATGGCGAAGTGAACTGTAATAGCAACGCCCATGAAGCTTTCAGAATTAATAAAAGATTTCTACGTTACGTGCTTTCCCAACGGAGAACTTATGATTGTTGGTTGGTTTTTGTTCGTATTACTGCTTGCGTGACAGATTTCATTCAACGTGAAATTTCTTTCGGTGAAATGCTACTTTTCGGTTTCGGTAAACTATTATTCCAATCCTTTTCTCTTAGAAATTTCAGATTATGTAGATATCTTAATCAAACACGTTATAATGATTAAGTATGTCATAGTATAAAATACACCGTACAATATAAATAATTGTGAAATAGCTTTTTGGTAAATAAGCTCAATTACATTCTTGCTTTTTGGTCACTAACTTTGCTAACTTTTGCATGTAGGATCCGATATGAAAGTTTCATTGATAAAACATTGTGTAGATTGTCATTTTTTTCTTGTTTAAAATTTGAGTGCAATTTCAGTAATCATGACTCTTCATTTCCAAAAAACTTTTATAATGAAATCATTAAATTATTTTTATTCTACTATTTTAAGAATACATAAAATATTTCTCTTCAAAATTATATTTAAACAAATTATTATTTTAAGAATTATTTCATTCATTATTATTGATATATATATTTCTAAATAATTAAAAATGACAATCTTTTATAGATCAATATTAATTTTTTTAGATTATACTAAATAAACTGTAACAAAATTTGATTAAACTGTTTTATTTTGCAAATTAGAAAATGAGGAAAAAAAGAAAATCGATGAAATCTTTATAGAAAATGACAAAATTACAATCAAAATTATAAAGATAAAAATGCGAATTTTCTAAAAATAATTATATTATATAAATATTATAATATTATGTAAAATGGAATATAAAAAAGTATATTGCACTATAATAAAATATTAATATTCGATACATTGCGGTAAAACATATTTTATCCAGTAGGTAATAAAATTATTATGCCGTTAGGGTGTCGAGGCACTATTCAATGCGATTGCAGTTCTCTTAGGAACGATTATAGAGACGATACTAGCGATGGATCGTACTAGGCTATTGATAATAGGATCATATTGCACTTTGCCGATCTATTAAATGATACATCGTGTCCCTGCTGCGTCCTCATCGTGGAATTTTACATACGGGCTTTCGTAGCAAGGCCTTTTCTGAAAATTATATTCATATGGCGGAAGAGATGCTCTGAGTGCATTCGCGGCGCGTAACACGCGCGTGTATACATTAAGTACATTTAGACTCTTACGGTCGTTGCATCCCATTCTTGCAAAGTGCTTCTACGAGGTTATAATGCATGAGGAATGTCAGCACTATCTTTTTCAAAACACTTTTATTCATCTTTAAAAAATTTAAATGCACCTTAAGAAAGTGTGGTGACTTCATTGATTGTGAATTTATTTGTAAGGTTTTAATTGCTGCGCTTGAAGCTACGATCTTGAAAGCTTCAAGTATCGTGATAAATTCAAAGACAAGAAGATACGTATTAACCTACCCATTTTTATTCGCACGAATATTCAATATTATTCCAGTTTTTCTGAATACATTAGGAATAACAATTTCTTTCAGAAATAATTAGTAATTTATTTTAATTTGTATTTTAATATCTATATTTGCATTACTTAAGATTCAACGAATTTATTAGTTTTACATGGTTGACTCGGTAATTCAAATTAGATTTATAAGATATATATCGGATTTGTAATTATTTTATAAGAGGATTATACATATAATATATATTTCACATAAAAGTTGTATAACGTTATATGAAACACACGTTATGATAACACACATTAAAACAATTTATAACATCATTCAGTGAAGTAATGTTACGCAATTGTTTCAATTAGTGTAATACCCACCTGCGAGCATACGAATTTGTGCTGACGTAAAGCTGACAGTAGAGGTCCTCGTACCCAGATACGAGAGGACCGTTTGCGGTAATCGAAATGCCTTGTTCCCGCAAACAGTCATTGCCACTGTCATCTCGCAGGAAATCCGACGTGCCCCGTCAGGACCCCGCTTCTTGTCCTGTTAATGAAACACGGGCGAGTGGCAGTCGCTGTCGAGCTGGGTACTGCCGAACCCGGACGGCAAATTGATCGTAAGAGCGACGGCCGGCACTTCTCGGGCGACGAGCTGGCAATTAATTCCTGCCACATTTACACGTCGCGAACACACAAGAGTTTCCCCAGACGTGATCTTAGCTTGATACTGGAGCATAGTGCCCCAGAACTGTCTCATTTCCTCTCGTATGAAATGCTAATCAATCGAAAAGTTTGAAACAAAAATTATACTCCATTAAAATGAGTGTCATAGTGCCTACGTTATTATTTAGCAAATTCGTATAGCAATCATATGATAAAATTAATATAAATTTATTATTTAAAATAACTTACTCTATATTTTAAAGATTACACGAAAAATTATAGATATTTTGAAATGCATAAAACAATTTAATTTTCTATCAAAATTAAAGTATAGCATTTTATTTTTAGATTTGAAGAATTATTTTTAATGAAAATAAAAGATTTATAATTTTGAAACAATTGAAAGTGAAAGGATTAATACAATATATATTTAAGGTAGGCTTAAATTGATAAGTTAAAATGGAAAATTGTAATAGAGAAATGACACACAATTTAATATTTGTTGACTAAAAATTTTTTTATTAATATTATGCATTCAAAATAATGGATGGATAAATAGCAATGAATTTTAAAAATCAATATTTGTTTTTTAATTAATTTCCAATCACTTTACTGTGATTTGTTATGCAAACGTTTTTGACCTTCAGAAAAGTTATCCTTTAGATTAATTTTACTTTCTGTGGAGAAAGTTTTTACTTAAATCTGATTTTATTTAATGCATATAAATTATTATTATCTACTGATTTAGCCAATTAACATCAAAGATTTAAAGCGCAAGACGTAATTGTTCAGAATCAATCGCATTATAAAATGTAATCTGATGATTTAAATTTATGACTTAATTATATGTATACATGTAAGTAATTTTGTGATAATTTTATGCTTTACCCATTGTATTAAAAAACGTTTATTATAACTTTTGATTGATATTACAATATATTTTGTTTATTATTCAACATGTTAAAGAAAATAAAGAATAGAGAATTTTAAATAATAAAATAATTAAACAAATAAGTATATGTATATTGTAAAATTACAATATTAAATTCTTTTCAGTTTAAATATAAAATATAAATCTGTGATAACAAACAATAATTATTAATGAATCTTTGCGAAGTGTGCAATTGACTCACCTTCGATAAATTTTGTCACTAAAACATTGTAAAGAGATTGCAACAAATCGAAGAACTAAAAATTATGACATATAAAATTACGTCTGTTTATATTATACATGGACAAGATGGAGAACGTATGATGAACCTCTCGATCATTCCATTAATATCTCTCTTTTAAAAATCTATAATAGATTATGATAGATATACGAAGTATAATCCATTACGCTTGAATATGCGATAAGCTTATTTGTCATTGCGACAGGTTTTAGCTTATGTACCTTTGAACAACGGCAAATTACATAAATCAGCCGCGTGTCGATCATTATGTCGTCCGCCATTCCGTATCAGTTACTGGTGCACTCTACTATAATGAACCACTTGCAGATAATAAGCATAGAGAACGGAAAGCCGCAAATGTCACTACCGCCCCACATACACATACACATATACACACAATGTGAGAACTGTAAAATAAAATATTTTTAATGAAATTTGTGGAGAGCATAAGTGGAATATCTGATTGCATTTCTCTGTGACAAGTGCATTCAAATTGTGATGTACATATTTCCGGACAACTGTGTATGTATGCGAGAAATATAATATTTAATAATAATAATTAAAATTGGAATTATTTTTAGCAAGTTCAGTAAATTTAAACTGGATTAAAAATAATGATTTTATTATACAGTTAATATTTATGCATACGTACGTACGAACAGTACATACATTATTGATGAATTTTTAAAGATTTGCGACATATATTTTATATCAAAAGATATTTTTAATCTTGCTCATTATTGATTATTTTGTAATTTTATCTTTAACATGAAGTATGTATGTGATCTTTCAGATTCAAAAGGCCTTTGTTTTTTAGTTGTCGTGTGTAATATTAGATTGAAATTTGATATAGTATACGTGGGATTTTCTAAAATCGAAAAGCCATTGAACTTTGCTTCCTAGCTTTTATTTGTATATAAGCCCATTGTAGTCATGACAATAGAACAAATTAAAACATGTTACAATTATTGCTGTGTCCATTAGCGTCATCCATCGTCTTCCAAACACAAGTGGTTTGTACACAAATTAAATAAATGCGTGCCGCGAAACAAATTTTTATTAAACCTTCGCGCAAATTCAATATATTACAAAAACGACGCAATCTGCGAACAGACAGCCACTACGACTTCGATGGCCAGCCTACCTTGAAGTTCTGTCAAAGCGAGTGATTATATTAAAATTGAATTTAATATCCGCTCATTATCGTTAATATCGATAACGACCTCTTGAAATTATCCTCGAGAGATTATAATAGGATCTGCTTCGCACTTTGCTCCAAGCGCAAAAGAATTTATTCCGCAGAATTTTCTCTTTGTCTGATTTAAAAACAGTCAAAGTGAACAAGCGGATTTATTTCTGCTAATATAAGGATAAGCTATGTATATCAAAATGATTTGTTTTAGAAATACGTAACATACATAACTGAAATCTGAATTTACGCAGTTTTCATAAAGCGTTTTATAAATCTAAATAGAATTTGTATAGAAATTATATAGAATATTTAGAAAATATTTATTTAATACTTATTACATGACGTATCTATTTATTAAGGCATACGTAATCACATTATATTTATTACGTTGTAAAAATCATGCAAGATTTAAACATTTTTTAGAGATAGACAATATATACGACTATGAAACGTAAAGAATAAAAAGAGAAGTAAAAATATGAATAAAATCTAATAATTTACATGTCAAACAACAATATCTGATAACTTTAAGAAATTTTGAAAATTTAAAAATGAATAATCTACATTTTTTACAGATTGGCTTCATCACCTGTTGCCGAGTATAAGAGATATAATAGAAATTATTAATGTTCAGAGATTAAATCCGATAAATTATTAAACATATTTTTGAATTTTCATTATATACTGGGCAGATTCATTTGTTTTATATCAATTACTATGAAATCTAATGATTATTTATTGATTTTTTCTATCGAAAAATTTATGGTAAAATTTTATTATGCAATGGCACAATACTTCCTCTTAAAATAAATTTTAACGGATTAAAAAATATTTTTACGCTTGAGCTTTATAAATATGTACTTTATTAGTTGAGATAAAACAGCATCAGACATCAGCAACTGAAAATTTTCTCTCGCTCGAAGCACTCTCCTGTTCATAATATTTATACGAAACTTTTCAAAGGTCTACCAAATCTGAAAGTGAATTAATTAATAAATGCCTAATTAAATCTACTGACTAGGTCACATTTCAATATATTTGAATATTTATAAATGCCATCTATAAATTTTATAGAAAGAGCTGTATTTTGAAAGAAAGATCGAGCAAAGGATATTTATTTATATTTTCAGCATTTTTAAATACATTGAGATTATGATTTTGAAAAAATTTATGTATATTATTTTTTTTTATTTTAATCATATATATATATATATATATATATTTTTTAAATCATAGCTGTCATCAAAATGCTACTGATAACTGATGATGCTACTGAATGCTATTGATATTTAAATGGATAAAGACAGAAGCATACAATTTTGTAATATAATTGTCTTCAATACTATTGAAATAAAATTGCATACCTAATCATCGCATTACTTAATATATTACATGGTATTACATAAGCTGCGGAACACAAAATTTACACAATATTATCAGTACAAGAAGCTACGTCATATTATATGAAGCAAAGTATTAATATAAATTAACTTTGACAAGATTTTGCATTACACATATTACTTACTTATTGTGGCACAATATCACGTCGGTCTGACGTGAACTATTTTCTGCTTTATGGCGTCTTAAAGTGAGCGACCTCGCGAGAAAACATCGTTTTCTTCGAAAACTTGTTAGAACACCGTCGGAGCAAAGCGCCCTTGGCGCTTTGGTGAGCACGATGAAATTTTACCTCTACGCTGTTTCACCCTCGCTCATCGCAACAGCCTCTCGAACAAACGAAATCACAAGGATGCGAATGTGTTTTCTCACATCATTTTTGTTATTTATCACAAAACTCAAAATGATTTCCAAAGGAAAATAGATGAAAAAAACAATTTGGATCAGAAAAGGATACAATTTTCAGGGGCAGATTAATGCATGATTCTTTTTAAAAGCTTTCTGGCAATATTTGACGAATGCTACCGCTTCCGTGCAATAGTAAATTAAAATGATGTATTTTTTTAAATTCTGTACATATACATTCGAATAATAAGTTGCATCTTGTTCATAAAAATATATAAATTACAAGTATATAAAAAAATATGAACTTAATATGTATGTTGCAATAAATGTGACAAAATTCATCAAATCCTTTTCACTTTTAAATTCAATTTTAATTCACCTTTTTTGGTTTATATCGTCTCTCTCTGAAATTATGTATCTGTGTTATTAATTACGATGAGGACAAACTCTAAATTTGATATTATATTTTACCTTTCTCTACTCAATAATATTATTGCAAAAAACATATTATGAAATAATACTCTACTTATGATTTATCAATTTATATTTTAATGAGCTTCATAAAATTTATTTTAGTTATTAACATATTGTTTTATTAACAACTTGATTTTATGTTTTCCCGAGAAAATGTTTATAATGTCGAGATTGTTTAGTTATGAACATACCGTATTACTGTATTTATGTATTTTTTATTTCTTTAAAACATTTTTACACAAAATTTGAAACCGGAAACGTAACGGCTTGCAACGGAAGAGATTGTAATGAATCCAGCTCTGAGATATGAAAGGATGACGCGGGGCTTCACGATGAAATTTTCAGCAAGTCCTCGAATATGACGTGTATGTGTGTGTGTGTGTGTGTGTGTGTACTGCATTCTGTGTTGTGAAAGAAAAAAGAAAGAAAAGAGGAGGATGGAAGTGGACATTCACCGAGTGCTCATTATACAATTTCCTCATTGTGCACGAGAGCCGTCCGGAGCTCGCGCGAAAGTCTAATCGAAAACTTTTGTACTCCTTGGTGCTCTCCCAGTTCTCCAGTTATATTTCGCCTTCCCACCGCTTGTCCTCCCTCTGTCTTTCCCGAACGGATCTCAAGAGGGTTATAGGACTTCACGGCGATGCTCGAGATAAGAGAAAAGAAGGAAGACGTGACGCGGTAGCGTAGAAAAAAGTCACCGGAGAGAGAAGTAGCGTAACTCGCATAGCGGCACCGAATCGAATCATAGCACCTGCGGGAAATAGGTTTCGGCGGATCATACACTCGGACCCGTCTGATCAGATAATACTTGAACCACTGCGACTACTGCGAACACTCGACGAAATGTAGAAGCATTGTTTCGCGTTCCTTCAAACTTTGTTTGAAGTTTCGATAGTTAACACCGAGTAATTTTATTGAAGCAAGATTTATAGATTTATAGTTTTTTACTTTTTATTGAAATGCACATTTCAAATTGAAAATTATTGTTAGTCCGAATTTGATCTTTATAAGTGTAACATAAAAAATTTAAGATTAATTATTTCCCGTTTTTTCAAAATATAAATATGATCTTTTAAACAGTAAACATGTTAACTGTGAAACACGTTGCTTATAAGTATTCATTTGTGCGAAGTATACGCGGACATTCTTTCGGTTTTTTCCGCGCTCGTATAGTTGGAATGCATGAGGAACGAGAGTCCCGATGGGTTTATGAGCGATCGAACAATCTTTTGACGTAATCGTGGAGTTGGAAGTTTCTTCTTTCAGCCCTAAGCGTGCGAGTGACGCGTGACGTCTAAATCCCTCCGCTCAATTACTGAGACCACCTTGGCTTCGTCTCTTTTTTCCTCGTCGAACTCTCGGCTGCCCACGTTCCGGAATCCTAGCCACATGGTGTGAGAAGAGACATCGCGAAAGTCGATTTGTCAAGTTGCCGTGGCGAGAACGAGCGATCATATCGTGTAGTTAATGTGCGCGGCTTAACCACGAATCCATGTGTACGAGTTTGTACGAGAGGAGAAAAGCCAATTCGCGTTCTCTCTCTTGTTTAATTTTCATGAGATCTTGTATGAAATGGATGGATACTTACATATGTACAAACGTATCGATTATACAAGCATCGAGGGAATGATTTATTTTGTTATTTTTTTTCGCATTACACTTACAATATACTTACTTAAAAATCTCCTTATTACATCTCATTACTCAGTTTGAAAAAAATTAATGAAAAAATTTAATTGAATGTTTATTTTTACTTTTTATATTTTTGTTAAGTAATTATATTAGTTTTAACTCTAATTAAGGACATTTACATATTAAATAATAATAAATTATAATATCGTTTAATATAAAAAAGTTTTCTCGTTTTTCCTTCATTGTAATAACTATTATAATAACTTTATTGAGATGCCTCATTAAATAAAGTATTCTCTTTATATAGTTATAAAATCTTTATATAATTATAATATTGCCGCTGATGCAAATTGAACCGCTATATGCAAATTGAACTGCTTCTTTATTTTTTGACGTTACATTTATTAAATTATGTTAGTATTACGGTTTGTTCGTGACATACTCGTAAAAAGACCTTCTACAAATGGATTCGATCTGGCATTTATGCGGTCACGTTTCATATATGAGAAATCACATCGAAGGAAGTGGGAAGTATTTATGTGTCTACACTGTATCCGCTTTAGACTCGGGGGTAGTGTAACAATGTCGGTAGTTTACAAATCGATATTGTCGACCTCGAGGAAGGCATTGTCACGTAGTACCTTCCCGTATGACTGTTCATTTCGATCTGACCACATTTATGACTTTACAGCTTGATACACCCTGTTGCGAAATTTCCTATCGTGTCTCGAGAATTGTCCGCTATTGTTGTAACA
Source organism: Tetramorium alpestre (assembly GCA_021460005.1). Lineage (NCBI taxonomy): Eukaryota > Metazoa > Arthropoda > Insecta > Hymenoptera > Formicidae > Tetramorium > Tetramorium alpestre. Next base: position 1,912,608 of record JAJVSH010000021.1, on the reverse strand, counting down.
CACTTGCACGCCCAGAAAGTCACATTCCCGTCGATCAACGACTTCGCGAAGCACATCGTAGTTATTCCAGCTCTAACTCTTGTTTTGCAAAATGAGCGATAAAACTTCTGCATGCAAATGTTCAACAAAGTTTCAAAAATCTTATTAAAAATTTGTGATGATAGGAAATTATAATACAAAATCCAAAATTTTATAATAAAAATGAGTGATAAAAATATAGCAAGTTATTTAGATTTGTTTATAAAATGTGAAGCTTAGGTACACAAACTATACATTTAGCGTTAAATAAATAACGCCGACACGTACGTTTTTATTGTTTGATAAGTAATTAAGGGTTTCCATGCAAGAGGGATGTAAGTAAATAGCTTATTATTATAACGTAATTACAACAATCTTTTCATGTAACTGTTTTTATAAAATCGTTTTTGAAAGTAAACATCAATTTCACGACATGTAACTTAACGCAAGGATTTCTTGTTCAATAAAGAAAAAGTAATCTTTGAGATAGACATCTCATTCGCGTTATTGCGACTGTACGATTTTAAAGCTGAAATAAATCGTATATTGCTTTTGCTGTAAGATAATAGTCGACTATCATAAAAAAATGATCCACTATCATGTTGATGTCAACATCATAATGGAATATCCGCTTTCCTTCTTGCCGAAACGCAGAGTGTTTTCTTCTCGATGCCATGATTCTTAAATGTCACCGTGGGTGCGAATGTTTTATGAGAGCTTCTCCAGGGTCTCGTAAACCGAAATTCTGCGATCCATTCACACCGCGAATAAAAGCCCGAAGAATATAACCGCGTTAGCCTTGCAAGAGATTGTAGGAGGGACGGTTGTGAGCAAAGAAATATGTTGCTACGCCGGTTGTTGTGTTAAAAGACGTTTTATAAATTAACATTAATTTTAATCTTGACTTTTTATCTCTTTTTAGAGATGGAATTATCAAAAGAGATAAAGTACGATAGTTCTATGACTGCATTTAACGACAAAGTGAATTTAATTAATTCAGTGTGACTGTGCTGATATATTACTTTTTTGAAAGGATTCCTACGTTAATCTTTTTTAATACGTCTGCCATATGATACTATTACCTAGGTGATTCTCTATATAGTATATAATTGGATTTAAAATTTTATTTTTGATCGCGTCCGAGAAATATAGATCGAAGAAGCTAAAAATAGTGTTATAAATGTACTTCGTGACTCAACTTTGTTACATATTTAATCCCAATTTTAGCTACAATCTTCTAAAAGCATCAAGAATTGTCTCTAATCAAAACTAATCTAAAATTAGGACAATCATGTTGTCTTTGAATTATGATATTAATTGAGTTTATAATTTTCTTATTACATATTTTTTTGTTAAACACATATTGTTTTTTATAATCCTGCTTTTTAAAGACAAAAGTAAAAAAACATAAGCTAATTGTACATATCCAAGCATAATGCTTTTAATATTTGCTCAATAATTTATCTAATCTAAATAAAATTTAAAATGTTTTACTTTGTAATAGACCAAGTTTTATAATACTCTTCTTCTTTTAACGGCTAAGAAGCTCCTTGTTACTTTTTAGAATCGATTTTCTGTTGTTGGAATTCTCCTGGATACACACAATTAGCTTGGAACTAATTTAACATTCGTGTATCATGACCAGCATGTCAACCCAAGGGCACTCCCTCAACGTGTCCCGTAATGCAAATCATATTATCTTAATTACTGCGCCATGCGTCGTCATGGCGCTTACGCGTACTTACGTCGTTCTCTCTCAGGCCCCTAAATTATTTATAAACACGCGCCATCGAGAGAGTTAGAAACAAGAAGCAAGATAACCATCCAATACATTCTGTGCGTGCGTGCGTGACATTTTCGAAATGTATATACACGATATTGTAGTATGTGCAGTATGTGTAGATCTTTTTTTTGTTATCGCGCAACAGTCGCAATGCCAGGAGAAAGATAACTCATGACTCTGACAAATCCGGCATTAAAGAGTGTATGCAAAAGTACGACACAACTTGCGTAATACCCATTTAATGAAATATTATCAGATATGTTGTTAAAGCCCGCACACATATTGCATTTTATTATGTTGCATTTAGCTTTATTCAGAAGAATTTTATACGAAAGAAAAAAGATACATGACAGAGTTATAATAGTGATTTCGAAATTCATTAAGATGAAGAAAGATGAAGAAATTTGAAATATAATTAATTATTATACTGTGTTTTAAATTTGGTTTTAATATTATTTCGATTATTAAATTTATTGCGTATACATTTTCGAAATTCTGATGTGTAAGATATAGGAAAACTTTTATTAATTATAAAAGGAAGAATAGATGTGAAATGCATATCTAAAATAGATTAGATTAAGTTAATTAGTTATAATTATAATTAAGAATGGAATCATATTATCAAAAAATTTAATTAAATATTTTTGAAGTAAATATTTGAGTTTTGAACAATGATTTTGGAACAATGTTAATAATGTTGAGAAAAATCATTGAGCAATGTTATTTGCGTAATGTTAAATATTTTTTATCTCGATGTAATATTATGTTTAACATTAATCATGGTAGGTGTGGATAGTTGGAATGGAATAGTTTTACCAATAAGCATCTTTGTGTATAAAGTTTCTCTGGCGTCATTACCCACTTGCGTAGAGTAATCTACTTAGGATTTACTTTTTAGCAATTGCTTGGCGGTTTGTTCGTCTAGAGATAATTACTACTGATAATTAATTATATCGAGTCTGCAGTGCCGGCGGGAATTAGTAGAGTTCAATCACTTACGAAACTCGCAGCCTATAAGTAAGTGCACTCGGTCCATTACTTAATTACTGCTTTTCTGTCGAGTGATTAATTATTATAGTGGCTAATTAGAGACTCGTACTGGCAAGCAACTGCAACTCGCTTGATTGGATTCGCAGGTGAGTCAAAGCAAGAAGTATCGATGAAATTTTATTCCCGCTCGAGGACTGGTGATTTTTACCGAACAATATACCACAACAACGGTATTACACGGAATACATCGTGATCAGACCATTATCTACAATATATTGGAATGAATATTGCAAAACATACACGGTTTTATCTCGAGCATGCTTATTTTTCGCTCTTACCCCGTTTCAACGACGTATATTATATTTTCAAGAGCGAGAATTGCTCTCCTCGCGTATCGAATGGCATCATTTCAGTACCTTGCAAACCACACGATACATATAGATGATCGTTTATCAGGCCAACCAGAGAAAAAGAAAAAGAAATAGAAATAAAGGTTTTTCTCGCGGGATGTGTGTTGCAATTTAAATAAGAAGTAATATAAAATTATACGTTGACCTTTAACGAATAATTTGACTTAAGTTGTAATTTTAGGTTTAGATTAATTTCTAAATTGTAGCTTTCTAGATTATTTTTAGATTAAAGTCTTAAAAATATCAGAATATGTGTAAGCACGCACACACATGTGTGTGTAGAATATTGACGATAATAGAATAAATATATGTACATGATAATGCGCGATATTACATATCTAGATAATTATTTCTCAATTAATGCACCATGAGTAATTATCTACACAGTATTACATATTATTTAAGGTATTTAATATACAATACATCCAATTTAAATTATATTTAAAACAACTTTGTTTTAGCATGAATATATAAATATTCATTTTCAACTATTTTTCTTCTGCGACATGCATGCCGCGTGATAAATAGCGAGATAGTCGAGCTCTATATGGAAAATACCAGATAAAAGTATATAGGGATTAGGTACAATCCCTAACCCTAAAAGAATCTCTCTTTGAAGTTGATACGATCATTATGTGCATCCTGGACTTTAGTAAATCCCGCAATATTCGGTAATCTCCCCTTTTTTTGTCATTTTTCATTGAAAAGACAAAGATGACGAAAATCCATCTGCGAGAGTATTAGTATTAGAAATATTTCAAGACAGGAAAATAGCTATAAATAGATATTTTCATACTGAAAAAATTGTGATAACTTAAAAATTAATTCATAATCTGTACTCTGTTCAATTTATTATAAAACATAGTTTATAGAAAATCAAATCTCACGATATAACTCTTGTTATATTTTACGAAATATATCTTAGTCCCGCATTTTTTTACTCGATACTTTTTCTTCTACTTTTGATCAGGCACAAGATGTATTGAGAATTGAAGCATAGAACCAAGACCGAACCAAAGACGTTTTCAGTTTGTGACTGCTACATATGACATAGCACCTAAGCAGTTTCTAGAATCTAGCACACTCCACCGTGAACTATTGTGAACTAAGGTGCACTTTGTTTCATCTAGTTTCCAGTTTCGAAGGATACATATACGAGTTAAGGCCGCGCTCATGTACATGAAAATACGTTATGACATATTACGGTAACAAAGCGGTCAATGGAATGCAAGGTTACCGATGGATATTTTTACACGGCGACCGGCGTCGTAGTTCTATTTGCGATACGCAGGGACGGCAGGCCGTCTATATAATTATAGACGAATGAGACATAGATCGGTAACATTTCGAATGGATGACGAATAATTCTAATGCAAGACTAAAATAAAAGCTAATTATTCTTAGCTTAAAAGATTAGCATTACTGTCCGAGTGCCTTCCACTTAGATTGTGAGCTTATCTCTCTTTACATCCATATGAATTATTTCAGGCTGATGGAATTCTCGGCGATATTACACAAATTACGTTCATGATATGGATTGATGTACGCTCTAATCTCGAAGAAGCGGTATGTTGAAAGTAGATAGTGTGCATTGAATTATTTTATATTCATAAAATTGATCTAAGATTGCTGTTTTACATGAAAAACCAATTACTGTTATAAATTATGAATGATGCAAAATACAAAATCAACATTGAAGTTTGCATTCTCGATTATTTTATAAAGAATTTAAAAAATGATGAAATAAAAGAAATTTTCATTTTTCACTTGCTAGAAAATTAATATTAAAATAGACTACTTATTTAGTCTGTTTTTACAAAAGTCGATTGATATAAGGAAGAATAAATTGTACAAACTTGTAAAATATATGACTTACTTCTTTTAGCGATTTTATTATTTAATTTATTTATTATTTAGCTCATACAACAATATTTTTTTTGTCGTAAAAAATTGAACGTGAATTGTTTCAATAGAAAAAAGGGAAAAAAATGTGTGAGCTTCCACTTTATTTAATTTCGAGTGGATTGTGGCAAAAGGATACATTTTATCAACGATGAAAAGCGCTATTTCACTAAATGCCTTTTGTGCATGGTTGACGTATCGGTTCCGATCAAAAACTACATTTGCGTTTATCCGAATATTTTCAATTATACGCCAAAGATTTTACATTACAGGAAAACAAATTTTTCAAATATTTATTTTGTATTTCTGTTGCGTAAGTTCTAACTTTTTACAGATTTTGCGTGTCTGATGCGAGAAGCACACATGACTTCTCCATTATATAATCCCAGAGGATGGAGTTATGTAATAATTTATTTAAACAAAAAAAAACGAAGCGAAATGTATTAAGTAAGTTCGCCATTGCAAGTATGTCAACAGATTTTGGCGAAAATTAGTAAATAAATTTATATTGCTGATTTACATCTCATAAATATGTAACTCAATTTCTTCTCTATGATTCATGCGAAATGTTATAATGCTTGTAAGTATTGATAAATATTTATAAATAATAAAATCATAAAACACAATATATATTAATGATAATTATCAATCCTAAAATGTAAAAAATTGATAAATATAATGGAAAAGTTTTTTAAAAAAGTATTGTTAAATATAGAACATAATAAGTACACTAGGTACAACATAGCGTTATTCCTTATCAAAAATTGAGTCGAAAAATCCTAAACAATTTTTTTTTATATTGCTTAATAAAAACAGTAATTATTGAGTAGAGCTAATCCAATCAGTATCATTCTTTAGACAGACATATATCAATGAGAGCTGAGTGTTTAATAGTATGCGTGGCGAATTTAGCAGCAAAGCGCTCACGTATGTATACACTACCAAGCTCGTGACTCACTGACTCACATGTCTGTTTAAAGAACAATGCTGATTGCATTAACTTTATTTAATAATTACTGCTTTATAAGATCGATAGGATTAACGATTGATCGCTACGCTAGCGTGATAGGATAGGCGACGCGACACTTGCGCGCAAAAGCGGAAACACGCAAGTGTTAGAAAAAGATCGCCACCGGCTAAAGCTCGAACACGAAAATATGTGGGACCACTCTCCTTTGTGCCGGGGCATGTAACAGTAATAGGCGCGCTCCGAGAGTCGTATCGCGATAATACAGTCGTTATGAGACTTGAGCAAGTTTTATCCAACGACCATTGAATAGTCGTTTCGTTTTCGTTATAATATTAACCAGCAATAAGTATAGCCATTATGAACTAACAATATATTAACTTTCAATCCTTCAAGAGTGTTCATTTTTTTATAGAATACGAGGCATTTCCTGCCCAATATCCAAGTAACCCGCAAGTCGTTTACAGTATTATAGGAAAAAATTATTTAGGACTTTTCGACTCAATTTTTGATAAGAAATAACGCTATGTAATTAATCGGCGGTCTTTTAGAAACACCCTATATTTTACTATTTTACGCTCGCGTAAAGGAAATACCCTGATATAAATTTCAATATAAAATTATATTTTGAAAACACACATATTACTGCTCTCGTCAAAAGAACAGAGAAATCGAGCATCCAGCTATATATTAAGGTTCAATTAATCAACTCACAAATGTGCAATCAGTTATTATATATCTCCGTATAACCTATTTAACAAATGGGCTCGAGAGGTAATCTAGTTATTAACTAAAATTATTCGTACACAATTAATACGAAGTGATGATATTTCGATTTTACAAAACACAATAGTATAATTTTCACATATAGGTATTCTCTTTCCTCATTAGTATTTCCATAAATTATACAAAATGCCGTCTGAACATCATAGAGATTTTCTATGCTTTTATTATTAATATGTAATACGCATATGTGTGATACATCATTCAAACGTTACTCGTTTTCACACTCGATATTATTATGGAACAAAAGCGATCAATTAGATGATATAAATCGTAACAGTAGAAGACAATTTATTTGGCTGAAAATTACATAATTTGTAGGTGCAAATTTGAAAAATAAACGTGTGCATTGATCCGTCGATGTTTCTGCTGGTAGAAAGACATTTATAATCGTCAAATGGCTTGTAGTGGATCAGAATGATATATCGTTCATTCTGATTTAAAGTCCGGAATGCAATCTATTTCTTTTTTCTTTTTATATCTTGCTCTTTCCAAGAAGGCACTTAAATGTCGTTGTGTAATATTAATTGGTGAAATCGACCTACTCTTTTTTAATCTCATAGAAAAATTCAATTTATGTTCGTAATTAAATTAAATAGAATCAAATTAGTTGACATATACTATGTGATTGATAAAATAAAACTATTCATAAGACATTAAATATTGCTTGTTTAAAATAATCTTACAATAAAATAATATTTGTGTTATAAATTGAGGATTAATTAACCTAATACGCTTTTATATTTATATTTTTCCATATAATTTTATCAAAAATCGTTGAAAAAATGATGTTTTTTTATATAATTTTTTATATTAATATAGTTTCGTAGTTATTTTATTTATTAAAATTTCTCTAAAGTAAATTTTTTCAACCATTATTAATAACTATTTTTTCTTTTAAAAATTTAAAGTGTTATTTACATATCTTTTCTTAAAAAACAAGTTTTTATATTTATAAATTCTTGTTGCATTATGAAGATATTTATAAATAAGTTAATTATAATCCGTAAAGAGACAATATTGATGTGTCTGTGAACATTTATAGCTTTCTGTTATTTAATCATGCGAACGAAAGTTCTTGCGAACTTATCAACGATATGCATCAATAAATAATTCGCGATGACACGAGAGAGTCAAAGTTCAGAATTGTCTTGAAAGGGAGCAATTATTTAGAGCATTAAGTTATCCGCTAGGCTTTCAATTTGTTAGTCTGCAATGTCAATCTTGAATGAGTGTCCATATTTGAACGTCTTGTATGTGATGAGTTTTAGACAACGTTAAGAAACAGAAACAAAGTTTGTCTTTATAAATTGCTCAAAACTATCGCTTGATATCTTTAGCCAGAATATGACATTCGTTTCGATGAAACAGTTCTTTTCCCCAAGAATTTACTTTAAATAGAAATGAATGGAGTGTCAATTATCACATATAATACATAAATAAATAAAGCAGATTTTTTTCTGAAGTTCTCTTTTTTCGCGATTTAACAAGAATTCTGAAATTTAAATAAAAAAAGTAAATTTATTAATGACGATGTACAATAGTTATATAATAATTGTTTATGATAACAAACGAAATTTTTATTTTATTATACATTTTTATTATATAATAATGTAAAATATAC
>JAJVSH010000021.1:1855813-1903902 GCA_021460005.1 Tetramorium alpestre | reverse complement strand
TTCATTGTAATAACTATTATAATAACTTTATTGAGATGCCTCATTAAATAAAGTATTCTCTTTATATAGTTATAAAATCTTTATATAATTATAATATTATACAATATAATAATGTTATTAAAAAATTTGAAAATAAGCTATTATCTTTTAGCAAATTGAAAAATTTTAAAAACACAGCATCTTAGATTATAATGAGTTGCTAATTTTTAATATAAACTATTGTATTTTAACATAATTATGATCTAATGATGTTAATCGAATTAACTTATTAACAAGGACTAGTAAAGATAGTGATAAAGTATTATACATATAATGATCTCTAATGATCTCAATAGAAAGTAGCGACTCGCTCACATCGATTGAATATGACTCGATTAAGAGGCAGAAGACTAGAATTGCCTGTGTGCCTTTATTAAAGGTTTAATCAACCAAAGGTTTCATTATAGCTTATAGCCACGTCAAATACTTGATTGATACATATGAAATAAAATCTAATAATAACTCAAAGATAATTAATTTAAAAAAACGAACTCTTGATACTTTTATAGAAATTAGTATTTTTGCATAACTAATTGCTAATTGCTATTTGAAATTAAATTAAATATAATTATTACATGGTATTTATAAATATATTTATACACAAAATTACATGAAGATATAAAAATACATATAGAAGAAGCAAAATAAATATTCAAAAGTTTCATTATGATTTATTCCATAATTTTATAATTTCATTTTATTATTTCTATCGAGACATTGTTAAACATTTTAATTATTTATAGTTTATTTTTATTAATAATAATCCAAACGTAAATATTTTATAAATAAAATTGTTTCTTTATATTTGATATTTAATTATTAAAATCATTAATAGTAAAATCAATATTACTATTATTTATGCTAAAAGGCTTAATAATAAATTTATATCCACTATGAGATAATACAGATATATTTAGCGGGAGACGGCAAGTTCATAAAAATCGACGTGACCTTCCGAAACTCATTACTGCGAATTGACCTTCTAATGGCGACCCAATCCAAGCAGTATAGGCATTCATTTCATTAAAATGAAAATATCTCGCTTCGCTTAAGCTGGTCATTGTTCTCTTTGATCGCGCGCGAAAATTGCTTTGCTGTCAATACATATTAATCCACATATGTTAATTTAGCAGACAAATAATTATAGGTTTAATTTAACTGAACCAAATTGTTTATTTCACCACTTTTCTTATATCAATATAATTAGACGCATATAGGAAATAATTAACGTTAATAGTTCATACAAATCACATCCAGATATAATATAATCCAAGCTGCATGAGAAATTTATTCTTGTTTGGTGTATTCGATATTTAATAGTTGTTTCAATTTAATTTCAATTTAACAAATAATTAGATACAATATGATATTGAGTTTAATAATTAGATTAAATTTGATATAATTAGATTCGAAAGAAACTTGTAATTTAGAGCAACGTTATTGCAATTAGATAACGAATATCTTTAAGTAAGTAGGCAAAAAATAAAATATTTTGTGAAAGTAAAATACTTATCGAAATAATTCGCAATATAATATGTTTTCAAGACTTTTTTGAGAAATGATGATGACTAAATGGATAATTATTGTGTAAAATCTATTTTAATACTACAAATTAGTTATTGCTCCTTGTTTATTAGAGAAGTCTTTCGAATAATTTTAATGGTAGAATTATAAAACATTTTGAATATATGTATAACATATATACTACTTAAAAAATTCTACATATACAATATCTAACGTTTTTTTAATTACTTCGAAAACCAACCCTTCGAAGTTAAGATAAAGTTAAGGTAAAGTTGTGTAATACACTAAAAGCAAACATCAATAACAGATTAATTTACGAAATAGATTTACTTTTCGTAGCCTCGATTAATCTCCTCAATGAGATGAGTTGCATTGGTTTTACTGTACATCCGCGATGGGAAGTCTGATGCGGCTCGCAAATGTCACCTCGTGATTCCCAGAACGCAATTTCAATTGGAAATCGCTGACGATCTCTGCGAACCACATCCCAACGCGATGTAATTAGAAACGGCGTCGTAATGAAGCTGTCAATTATCTCCCGACGATGCAGCAGGTCGTTTCTATTCTCGATTTGTCGCTGCAGTGAAACAACGATCCCAAATGACGATTAATTGACGGCTATTAACACTGTGATTTATAAACTTCCTCAGTTTGAAGGACTAACTTTCAACACGATACATATCTGACGTTTCTTAAATATAGGACTTAATAGCCGATACTTTTTGAGTATAAAAGTATTTTTATTAAAAGTCATTTCAATCTTTCTTTTTTTCTTTTTCAATAAACTTATTGAAATGATATTTCGGTAAATTTAGACGTTACAAGTCTCATATGTACGGATTTCGTGAATCCGTATCAATTCAATTTGCACAAGGATTAATTTCAAATCTGATTTTCATCCCAATTCGCATCCTGGCCTAAAAAGATACAGTTAGAGAATGCTTTTGATCTGATTGCGAGCAGAACTTATCTGCAAAAATTACGAGTTCAATCGTCATCAGTGTATACGCGTTCTTCTGGCCCGAGTGTCCTCGAAACAGGAACATCGGTTGCATCGGCCCATATATTTTGTCAGTGACATTACTCACAGCCCACTAAACGTGCTTTTCTCGTCTACACGGCCGATCGCGTTAAATTACCGCGCGCATTGCGGAGACTGCGGCGATATCCGTGTGCAAAACTCCGAGTGATATTGATACATTTCGCTTTGTATCGCTCGCAGAATCGATTGCTGCAGCCGTGGAGCTTGAAGGATTTGCATTCCTGTCGAATCATTCAAACTCGACAATTTTTCACTATTGCAACGCTTCACGCAATGTTCCGTGGAATTTCCGAACTGGCGGCATACATTGGTATATGTCACTTTCCATTAGATCTTTCAAATGATTTTCAGATGTAGTTCAGTGTGATACCTCTTTTACGTCAATAACATTGAATGCGTACCAATTTTGGATTAGAAAAAGAAAACTTTCTATTTTGTTAACCGATATTATAATTTTATAACTATCGTAACAAAATAAATAATTCAAAAGTTATGTAAATTAATTTTAATATAATAATATCACAGATTTTTTCATTGTTCATTGAGACTGTCACAATCTTTCATTGGGGATAAAATGAAATTTTAAAGCTTTAATTTCAAATTAAAATGTGAATGATTAATTGTTTAAGATTAAATTTAATGGATATTAACAAACAATTTTTCGAAATTATTCTTTTTCGACTGAGTTTTAAAAATATATTTTAAGAAATTGAAAAGATAATTCTAAAATAATTTTGCAAAATTTTAACATTCTTATAACAAGTTGAAAAAATTTATTTTCACCTTTTATTTTTTCATGTATTCTGGGATTTCTTGATTTCTTTTGTTATATTAAGTTACGATCTAATATACAGGCTTTATGTAGGCTTGAGATTGTTTCGCAATTTATGATGGAAGCAAATTATGCATAGAGAAAAGATTTTATCACAAACATAATTTAATATATAGGTACATCGTGGTGGGCTTTTAATAACGTTTGATAACAAATTAAATTAAACGAAATTAAAATATATAATTTCGTTTCAGTCACCACAAAATTTTGCTTACATAATAATTACGTATTGAATAATCATTAAACGTTATTAATGATTATTATAAAATTATTTTATTTAATTTTATATCTTCTTGTCTATTTTATTTTATTATGTTTTACATGTAAATTGTTGTTCTATTGCAAAATTAGTTATATGATATTATATGAATTTGTACGGCATTTTTTCTAAATGTTTCGCATAAAGGTCATTTTATTATCTACAGATCTGTGGCTTGCGCATGTAATTTCGTCATTTTCTACAATACGTCCACGTGCGTGTATGTTGACATGCGTGTATGTAGAATGAAAACTGACACGCCTATCAAATCTACTTTATCATGATTTTTCATTTTAATTAATTGTGCATCTCATATCATCAATCTCTGACAGTTACTTTTTATTTTATATGGGCGCGTACACCCAAGATACTAATTTATATCATATAGCAATTAGTATTTGCTTAATACTATACTATTATTAAAGAATATATTTTCATTAAAAAAATTTAAAATAAAATCTTGATAACAATAATAAAAATTAATCTTTATCTTTTTATTCATTTATTTCTTTAATTGCAAGTTATAAATGGTTGTATATCTTTCTAGATGTATCAAAAAATAAAAAGGGGATTTAGATCAAGCGTTCTCGGTTAATAAAACTATAAGTAATGGTAATAAGTATTAAAAAATTATATCACTTTACGAGGAAAAATGACACAAAAATGAGATTTTGAAAAGAATTATTTTTATTATTATATAATGAAAAAATGCACAAGAAACGCTAATTAGAATAACAGGTTTTAACTGATATTCAATCTAGATATGATAACTTAATTTTCATATTAATTACTATGTGATAAGGTACTATTAAATTTCTCTTTATAATATAAGTAAAAAATATGCATAAAGTTTTATTAAACAAAATTATCTTACAAAATGATCGTCGATTTTAGAAAAAAAAGACCAATTAATTAATTTTCAATAAAATATAGTTATTGTCATCATAAAAAGATTTGCCAGCGTTCACACGAATCTTTGTCAACTTGTCCCTTCATGAAAATGCATAGAGCGAAACACTGGCTCGTCCTTCTCGATCGGCATCATTTCTTCCATTAGCTTTCCGCGTTCGCCGAGGACGGGGTAGCCTAGGTCAGGCATTCGTGACGTTATGTGGGTCAAAGAACCAGTTCAACAACTGGGAACGATAGCATATACGACAGACCGCCTGTCGACGCCGGCCCGGTGACGTCACGCGACGCTATTCTGGGCGCAACGCCGACGCATTTATCGCGGCTAAAAATAAGGACTGCAGCGGTGCACCAAGCGAGCAAGATGACAGTCGGCCAATAAAATCGGCCTGCTCGCTTCGCTGCAGTACTAACAATAACAATAACGACGGTCGTTGCACGCTGACTGTCGATTTCGTTCTTTGACCCGGAGTCCAATTCGAACGCATGAATGAAGATGATTATCAACGATCAATGAAGACGATAAATAAAATAACTTTACATATCATTATCAGATCTCATATAAATTATATACCTATTTATTAAATAATTGTTTTATTTTCCTTTTATATATTTTTTGCGTACAAATTATATACGTAAAAGATAAAAAGAAATTATTTTACGTCAAGATCTCAAACAACGCATACAATTTAAATTGATCAATAGCTAAATAAACATGTATAGATTAAATTTCTCGCAATGTTCGACAAATATACATTATATATATAGAATACGCTTTCCGAAGTGACTTACATGTTGTTACACATCGGCCAATTTGCATTATAGTCAACGCATATCAATTTCTATGATAGATTTTGCAGAGATGCTCTATAATGGACGGAGATGATTCGTGGAATATAATACAGTAGACAGTAGGTAGCGATAACAAGAATTTGAATGGTGTATATGCGGTACACTGTTGCGTTGTTTGATTAGTCATGCAAGCCTAATAATACAGCGACATTTTTTGTCGATGCTTTGATCTTGAGATAGTTCCGGTCCAACAAGTTTTTCTATATGATATAAATATATGTACATATTATTACCTACATGTTTCGTAAATAAAAATGTCGATACAGATAAGAAAAAAATACTCATAAAATTACTATAGAATGTTGTTACAACGTTTGTCGAGAAAATAAAGAATTCGAGTTATTTGAATATAATTGAATACTTATTGAATACGGATGAAAATGATTAAATATAATTATTGAATACATTTAGTTAACATTATAATTAATATTTAGGAAAAGTTTGCTTAATCAGTTAGTAATAATATCGTCATATGTCTGCTTCCAGAGTTCGTGTCGAGTATTATGTGAACGAGAACACATTCAAGGAACGACTGCAGTTGTACTTCATCAAGAATCAACGTTCGAGTAAGTAAAGATTGATTACTTACGTTTATGATAAGTTTTAAAAATCCTAAAAGATGTCGCGTAAAATCAGTTGCTAGAATTTACAATGATCAATTATAAAAGTGTTAATTAAATTATTTCAAAGTATTCTGTTTTGTCCTATATTTCCGCGCTGAGAGATTGTCGTGATATGATTGTCACAATTGTTATAAAATTGTTTGCCGCAATTCGTACATATATGATATGTACGTCTTGATGTATCGATACGTTTGATATCGTATACATACGTATACATGTACATACACGTATCTCGTTGTAGGAGAGAGATCCGCTGTCATAAACTCGTATCTACAGTTCTATCTCACGCTATTTGATAGCATCATTACATTCCTACCTACACTACACCGTGGTAGGATTAAAATATGTCACGCTCCTACCCATGTGTGCTTTTACACAACACTTTTTAAATTCGTCGCTTGATTAACTACTGCAAAGATTAATATTTTAAAATAATATAATATAAATGAGATAAAACAGAGAAAGAATGCAAGAATATCCTTAATAAAAATAATATTACAACTTTCGTGTTTAGTTTAACTGCGCCACTCGTGCCGTTGTTATATTTCTACCAAATTTGTCGGCGGAAATAGCCGGATCGTCGACAATGGTCTTCCGGCTTGCCGCAGCGCGCTCTCGATTGCTTCCTTTTGAAATGGCAAAGCCGTTTCATAGGCAATCTTACGAATATCGCCGCCATCAGTTCCACGGATATTCTGAAAGAGCACGATTGCGCTCTTTCGGAACTGTGATGACGATAACCGATAATAGATATTGAACTGTTACGAATTCTTCTTGCTGGTGTTGACCTTTGTACCTGACCTATGACCATTAAGATCTCGTGAACCCAACAGGTCAACGATTTGCTGCCCTTTATGAAGTTTGTCGCGGGCAACTGGTTAAAGCATCTCGTTAAAGCTACTTGAACGGTCGATACTTGACCCAAGCTTAAACCAATTTTCAATCTAAATCTTATTGTTTGTGAATCCTTAGCATATTACGTGAAACTTTCGAAAAGCTCAAAATACTAAATCATGATGACACACATTTTCATTATACATATATGTTACGCTATATAATTTATATATTTATAAATAATTTTTCATTGTTTTCAATTCTGTTTCACAGAGTTCCCAACAAATAACTTTCTTGAAAATTATTGTTTTATCTGACAGAACTTTTCCCTTAGAATTATTAACTTTTAGAAAAAATTCAAAATATTTTATAACTAAAAAGTTTATGATTGGCTGTTTTTAGCTGAATACTCTTTTTAAGTAGAAAATTTTTAACATTAAATTTAATTCAAGTTAAAAATATTGAAGAGAGGAATGTATTAATATTTTATTATTAATATTTATATAAAAAAGAGAACTATTGAAAACTCTTGAAAATATTTATCTATAGAATTAATTAATAGAAAATGGTATGAAATATAACATTTCAATTATTTTTATTATAGATTCATTTATAATCTATACATATATGTAAATTGATATTCTATTAATCTAAGTGTATTATAAGTAATATAAATAGAAGTATTATATTATATTTCATTACAATTTAATATATAAAAAAAGGAAAACAAAAAATTAAAATGTGATGAAATTACATTTTAATAGAAAAAAGTATATTGAATTGAACAATGGAAATGCAAATTAAATAAAGATATAAAAGTTACAATGAAGAAATAAAATTTATGTTTCAGGCTTGAGAATACGGCTTGCCAATCTCTTTTTCAAGCTCTTAACATGCTTCCTGTATATATTCAGGGTTATTACCGACAACGATCCAACGTTCGCAGCATGGTAAGCTACATTAAATATCCGAATAAGTCCTTTTAAACGGATCGTAGAAATATGAATTTTGCGTTCAAACTTTCGTTCGCTTTTGAATTTTTCAAATATACAAACTCAAATAAACTCGATATTATAATTATATATCCGACTTTTTGGGCTATTTGAAAAGTGTTATTTCTTTATTTGTCAAAATTACATTTATTGTTATTTAGTATTTGATACGCGGTTAATATTTGCAACGACTTTGTACTTGTTCGCTTTTCACCTATCTTATATGAATAAAGGAAGGGTATTTTTTATGATATAGAGAACATTGCCATTTCTTTGCGTAGTTACAAATTACTTAACCGATAAAAAAATTACTAGTATTTCTATTATTGAATTGTTATTAATACTAAAGCAGTTGATATTTCGTTATTTTTATTAAAAATAAGAATATATTCATGTTAGTGTGGGAGAGGAAAAAATTCTAGAATAAAGGGAAGTACGGAAAATCTGAAATATTCCATGTAGCAGTACGAACTGCAACCGACGCAATGCTGAAAATAAAGAAATTGCTTCATTTAGTTTCATTCCGTTTCGTCGCCGTCGGAACGATTTTCTGGAAAAATTTTATCTTCCTAGAAAGAGCTCGTTCTAACGTGTGAGCAACGCGATATTCATGCACGATTACAATATTGTACAGCATTCCTATCATGGCTCAGAAGAAGACGCAGATAAGGCAGTATACGATGCGACGTGATGTTACTTGCATAAATATATGAGAACGGCAATATTTCCGAGGATTTTACGATATTTCTCTATATAACAATTTTGAATAAAATAATTATATTTTAAACTATATTTTAAATTGATATTTGAATATTACTAACGTTTTATAATTAATAATATTAAAAATTGTATAGGATAAATCGCGCACTATCGCTTTTCTCGTAAATAATATTTGATAGACATATAGAGATTATCTTTTTAATGAAAATTTGATTAGAAAAATAATTTATTAATAATTTTATACAAGGTTCTATCTTTATTGTTGGATCTCTTAGTAGGTAAATCACAAATTTCATTTGTTTTAATTGATATACATAAATTTTCTAATAATAAAATTCTTATCGTTTATTAATATTTTTTAAACGAAATTTATCAAATTTTACCTTAATATTCGATTTAATTGCATAATTAAAATCAATGATTAAGATTCTGATGAAATTTCTGTTAAAAAGCTATCAATTTGAAATTTTTCGAGAAAACTGCCATTGATGGGAAACCGGTGTTCTCAAGAAAAATATCTTATATCAATGTAAATATTTTTCGATAGAAAATATGTTCTTGATCGGCTGTATAAATTTTTTCCGGCATTCAGTATTGTGTCCTTTCTATTCTTTTCATGCGACGTTGATATTTGCGCATATCCCCCAAACGACGTACTTGATATATCGGAAACCTATCGAACTCGACCGATTCGTGCACGCCAAATATCACGCGACAATCCGTCCCTCCCTATCCACACACTCATCCGTCACTTAATACCCCTCTCTGTCTCTTCCTCAGTTTCGGTTGCACAGCCGGCAACAAGACCGAGTTTCTCGCATCGCAGAACTTGACGGAGGAGGAGTTCCAGGATCATCCAACCATCAATTGGGATGCGATCCTGTGGGTCAGAAGACCCTTGGAGTTGTGGGTTGTCCAAGTCATCTTGGCTATGGTGTCGTTAACCGAGGCCTTGCTGCTTGCCTATCTCGGTTACAAGGTACGTTATCTTTCCCTCCTACAAATAAATTTCGTTTTTATTACTTACGATATTTGACTTGCTGCCTGAGCATGTTTGTTATTTTATTGGCTTGCTCACCGAAGAGGTTTATGACTTTTTATGATTGAAATATTATACTCTCTTTCCGCTTCTATCAAAATAATTAAACTATGCCAGAATGTAAGCGAAGATATAGAGAGATATTCTCGTATATGTAAAATTATTTCACGTATATGTATATAAAAATACTTATTTAATTAATTATATATACATAGTCGTATCGTAAATTCTATTTCTAAAAAATTGATTTATTTTGTAGCTAAAATAAGAAATAGTATAAAATGTAGATATACTCGTTTTATGGACCAATTACATAAAAATAATTATAACTATTAATAATCTGTTTATGTTTTCATAAAATTTAAACAGTCGGACTCCAAATTTTCGTATATAAAACCTCAATGAATATTAATGCTGCTTTCAATAAATCAATCTTTGGAAAATCAATATTTCGGTAAAACTTAAAACGAGCTTTTTCCTTTAAAATTTAATTTAAAAAATTGTTTTAAGCTTCACCGAAATATTCATCGAAGCTCTAAAGGCTAATCTGGCAAAGGCAGCAGCGCTTTGCTCGCTATGAAATTTTGAAGCCCGATCTTTTGAAAAAATTTGTAAAGTCAAAAAATGAACTTTTTTGGTAGTAATGATAATTTTTATGATTAATATTATGATTAATTAATTCAATAAAATACATATACATTTTATGCTGCTTTTTATTTTAATTATGAAATAAATCTATTTTTTTTAAATCTATTCAGTAAACAGGTTCGACAAATCAATAATGATTCAGAATATAGGACTAACGAACCACGCTAGTTGTTAGTGCTTTTTTCAATACTTAATATAAAATTAACATTTACTAAACACAAACGTTTTGTCCCTCAAATGAGGTCATCTTCAGTGTGACACAAAATATAAACTTATGATCTATCTTAACATTACCGCTGATTATCTTACATTTACCGCAAAAAACTGTTATACGTTGTCGCATTATCATGTACGAAAGTTATTATTGTTGTCTGACTGAACGTAACGGACTGAGGAAAAATATTCAAAAGGTTGAATTTTTGAAATAAAGTGACAAAAGGATTGAAAAAAAATACCTGAGTAGCTAAGTTGAATTTTAAGAATAAAGAGACAAACGGAAAGGAAAAAGATAATTGAATAAATCAAGGATCAATAGGGTTGTTGTTCTGATAATACCTGAAGGCCGCCGTTATTGCCGAGCTTCACGTGGCAATAATAACGTCAGCAATAACGGCGGCCTTCAAATATTATCCGAACAACAACCCTATTGATCCTTGATCTATTCAATTATCTTTTTCCTTTCCGTTTGTCTCTTTATTCTTAAAATTCAACTTAGCTATTCTGGTATCTTTTTTCGGTCCTTTACTTTACTTGTCACTTTACTTTAAAAATTCAACCTTTTGAACATTTTCCTCAGTCCGTTACGTTCAGCCAGATAACTTTTTTAGTAACTTTCGGATATGATAATGCGTCAACGTATAACAGCGTTTTTTGCGGTAGATGTAAGATAATCAGCGGTAATGTTAAGATAGATTATAAGTTTATATTTTGTGTCACACTGAAAATTATCCCATTTGAGGGTCGAACGTTTGTGTTTAGTAAATGTTAATTTTATATTAATTGTAAGTATTGAAAAAAGCACTAATAACTAGCGTGGTTCGTTAGTCCTATATTCTGAATCATTAAATTCATTTTTTTTAGGAACACAACTATGAAGTTTATATCACATGTTTTATGTAGTTTTATGTAGTTTAATTTAAATAATTTTATAACTATTTAAATTTAAAAATTTAAAGATTAATATATATAATAAGTGTTTTTCTTTGTGTCGGTATCTATTAATTAATTTTTTCTACTCTGTAAGCTTATCTTTTCTATGATTTCCAATATTTAAACAATAGCGATTCTTAACTGATATTTTTATAATTAAAAGTTAAAAGATAATTTTTTTTATAATGCAATAAAACTCTTCGTAAACAGATTATTTTTATGCAATTATAATGCGCGCAATAAAGCTACTAAAAATATCATATTCTATAATTGGTTTAATAAATGTATTATTGTATTATCATATTTTATAATATATCTATTTTGATTAAATATCCGCTGCATAATTTTGCATGAGTAAATATAGTATGCGCTTCGCCAGATTCGCTACGCTCCTTCGTCGTTCTGCAATCTCTAAAATAAATTTAAATTACATATGAAATAAAACGAGGCATTCCATCTTTATAAGCAAATTGAAGAGCGAACATTAATGTGTGACTTACTCATTCAGAACAGATGGTTTACGGTTCAGTGATTAAGTGTTTTGAATCACTGAATACGTCGTATTACGAGATTGACGTGTAATGCCTCTCAAGCTATTTGCTTTCTTGATTTATTCGTTCGGAAAAGGAAGTTCTGCACAACTCACCTCGAGTCATATACCTACAGAAGGACTACTCTCGAGTTAAAAAGTTCACAGAAAATTAATTATAGGAACGCCATGATGTTTTTGATCGGTTAGCCTCTTTTGCTCGGTTCTTACCCCTTTTCTTTTCCTTGAGAATGAGATGAAAATATTTGTAGTAATTAATATAACAGATATAATAGCTGTTTCATAATTTAAAAGATGAAATAGAAACTGGTCAAACAAAGAAATATTTCTTCTTTATTTGAAGTGTAATTCTTCTGCAGCTGATTAATTTATTTAAATACATTTTTTTAAATATTGAATTGTGAAGATTTATGAAATAAGATATCAATCTTGGAAGAGATCCTTAGAGAAGATAATAATTACAAAAATTATTTATTAATCTAATATATATATTAAAATTTAATAAATTTTATATTATTATTATTACGTATATTTTATGTATATTTTGAGCAAAATATAGCGAAATCTTTTTAATTTTGCAAATAAAATCTTTCAATATTTTCTATAAATTATTCTCAGTATAATAATTTTCAGAACGAAAAAAGATGATTTATAAAAAGTCTATTACTATTAAATGATCATTTGATCCTACCGCAACGATAAATTTTCACGCGCGCGCGTGCAAAATTTGCGATATAATCTGTAACGGTCTGTAGCAAGTTCGTCACGCTATTCGCTAATCGAGCATTCCGGTGATAAGCCGATAATTTTGCCGACATTACATCAATAACGTACAGGCGTATTATAATCAAATGTGCCGTTATTAAAATTTGTAATGTAATATTCTCTGGTTGCTATGTATCTTAAATTGCATGTTAATAAACGATCTCCGTTTCGGATTTCTTTAGAGTTAATGCTGACATTCTATCTCAAAGATATATCTTGGATTACTGTATTTTATTATATACAATACATACCACAAGAAATGTGTGTGTAATTTTTCAATATGCTCGTAGAAATTGGATTTTTCTCATATTGCGTATCTCATTTTTTTTATTTTTTTTACATTGCGTATCTTGTTTCAAGATAGACATAAGAGTAACAATAGCAAAATATGATACATTATATAAAACAATATTATGTTTTAAAACAATTTAAATATAACTTATTTTTAAAAAAAACTTTAATTTAAATGAAATAATAAAAGAAATTTACGTTTTTTAATATAGATGAAATGTTATTGCTTTATTATTGGAATAAAAATCTGTTATGATTATTTTAATTTGTTTAATCATTGAAATTATAATTTGATTGTATATGTATATACATAATTTTCTACACTAAATAGTTATAAAATTTTTATTTTTACGTATACGATTATGTTTGAAAAAAATATTATTTGATGTTTTGTATAAAATAACATACACGTATAAGAATAAAAATTACAAAATATATTTGGAAAGTTTAGAATAATCAGTTTTAATCCACGAACGAGCTTTTATCATTTTTTAAAATATTCTGATCATTGAAATCTCCTACAAACGCATCGATGTTGAAATCTCTACATAGAACCTACAAAAATGATATTTAATAGAATATTAAATATGATTTATTTATTTAATTTGTATATATAGTAAGCATAGATATACTTTGACACTTTTAACAAAATTATCTACGTCTTTAAATATTGTTATTGTTAATAATAATCAAAAAGATTTCTCCTCCGAAAAAATGTGAAGTATATTGATCTCTTTCACCACAGAAGTGACCAACAAAAAAATACTAGTATTTACATTCTATTAAATTGTAACCTTCGGTGTTACTACACTAGCGCGGCGTGCGGCTCCTGACGTTGCGGTTACGGGAGCCAGTTTGAGTTGGCAGGAGCAGAAGCGCTTTGCAAAATCACATCAGGTTCCCTTGTTTGTGACTTTAGCCGTAACTTGCGACGCGGTACGGTGTCGAAACTCCTTCGGAATCTGCCGGATATCGAAATTAGCGAGGTAACATGCGGATGAGACGCATCTGCGCTATGCGACGCGATGCGCTTGTCGCGTGTCGTGTGTAATCAGTTCGTTGTTTCTAAGCGAAGTGAAGATTATAATCCGACTTATGACTAATGATCATGGAACGTTGCACTTTTATACGGATCGCCGCGCACGTCCGCCTTCGATCCGCCGTCCCTCATTCTTATCGGCGATGTTTCCGCCCGTCAGTCTGGATTTGCGAAGTTCTAGAGACCCCTCTTATCGGATTTCGGCAGGAAACGAAGACGTCGCATAAATGGAATCTAAAGAATCGTTAGTTGCACGGCTGTGCTCAGGATTATCTTGCGCTTTGCGGCGAATTAAACATTTGAAGCTGAGCCTTGTATGAAACTACTGCGGATTCATTTTACTAAAAGCGGCAGGTTTGAAAAATATTGAGTCCAACGAGGAGATGAAAATAGAAGGTTGAAAATTGTATTAAAATAAAATTCTCTCTTTCTCTTTTAAGAAAATTTGAAAGTATTGACGAAAGTAACTTGAAATTAACAAACAGTTAACTCTTTTTCATTATTTGAATTTTATTAAATTAAAAATTTTATTCGTTCCATTAATGTGAATTTAATATATACAAAAAGTATATGAATCCAAAATTTTTGTACATAGGTGTTTCATGATATAAACAACTTTACAACTTTCTTGATTATTTAGTTAATTTAATTGAAATTTTTCAAAAGTCTAATTAAATTAACTAAATGATTAATTTAAGAAAATGGTGATTATTATGTACCTATATTATACATATATACATACATTGAAAAGATTTATGAAATATTTGTTATTATATAAAACTTTCTTTTCTTTTGAAAATCATTTGGAGTAGAATTAGAATAAGTGTTAAAAATTACATTAAATAATAATAAATTCACTTTATACTTATATGATATAAAAATATAATAAAATGTTAGATTTTGGAAAATAAAATACTAAATAAAATTTATTCTTTAAACTTTATAAACGCTATGATAATGAATGATTTTATGAGTGATTTTATTGAAACCAAATATTACAAGTATTTCATCATGTTATTCTATGAAAAAAAAGAGTATTTCTTTGAGGATCACATTATTAAATTTGTGTCTCAAAGAATATTTCCGCTATGTGCTGTTTATTGATAATCTCGTTCATAAGACGGCAAAGTCTGTTCAGAGAGAGAGCTCTTGAAACATTATTCTATCTTTTTTCGTCGACGTACTTCCTTAAATTGCATTTGCCGACGTAACCGCCAGTTTGTAAATCCCGGAAGCGGATATTAATAGTCATGAAGTTCTCGAAAAAGTTCATCCGGTTATCGTCTGGATGCAGTCTCTGTAGAGCTTTAAGCTGCGTTATTGCCTCGATGAATATAGAAAAAAGGTAGGGTGATCTCTCCGTAGAGACTCTCCATTAAGAAATGAATCCCATGAGTATGGCTGTTGCATTGCCAATTTCTTTCCCGAATGACGATCATGAAAATAAAACCATATATGAAAAAATAGTGCGAAGAATTTATAAGAATTTTGTTAAAAGAACAAAAGAATAATAACAGCATTAGAGAGAAAGAAAGAGAGAAAGAGAAATAATATTATAACTAAAAAAACATATTTATAACAGTCATAAGAAAAAGAATAACACGAAAGAAAATCAAATGCACAAATAATATACTGATTGTATACGGAGAGAGAGAGAGAGAGAGAAAAAGATTCTACAAATATAATTACAGTTAAAATTATTATAATCTTGATTTTAATTTTGAGGGAAAAAATATAATAACCAATCATTTTTTTATCGTAATCGTATAAGTATCAAAAATTCAAATTTTGTGTTAACATCAATTAGTTTATTAAAATCAAAAGGCTATTTTGATATAGGATATTTTAAATCAAGTAATTATTTTTGTATTATTTTTTGTGAATTTACTCGAGTGATTTTTAATTCTTCTTAACTTTTATATGTATATTATAATTCCATATCATCAATTTTTAACAATATGACAAACTTATAATAAAATTTATCTTTTTTGTATATTTTTACTTATATAAACTGTACTTTTATTTTTATTTATGTAAAAATATAGGACCTTGTAACAAAGGGCCAATACATCAAAAGAAAAGCAAGCGCGTCTGCAAATGTGGCTAGCGCAAAATTTATGTTTTCCTCGAGGTTCGCTCGCGCACTTTTGTTTTGAGGTAGCTTTGTGACGCAGCGACAGTGATTGCATCCGGAAGTTGATATATGAAATCAATAGGATGCAATACAAAATAGATTATTTTAGATGTAAGAAAATTGTTTTCCTATTGCATTTAAAAATTGTTTTCCTATTGCATTTAAAAATAAAAAAAATAAACAGTAAAAATTTCCCAATTATTACAAAACTTATATGATTTAGTTAATTTGAATTCTTTATTAAAAACTTTTATGAGAGAAATTGCACTCTGTTTAACTAGTAATTTTGTTTCTAAGTAAAGCCTCTCTCTCTCTCTCTCTCTCTCTCTCTCTCTTTCTCAATAAATATCTATTGCGTCAAAGCCATTTATATGTCAGCCGTAGTATTTCATAGTTTCAATAGAGAGAAATATGTTGCTTCTATTAAATTAGAAGCATAATTTATTAATAATTAAATTAGAAGCAATAATTTAAATTATTCTATTAAAATATTAAAATATTAAATATAATAAAATTATTAAATTAGAAAAGTGCTAATTAAATCATCTGAATTTGTTGTTTGAGGATTAATTGGATAAAGTTAATCAAACGCGTTAGGAAACTCAGGTCAGGTTTATCGTCGTGAAAAGGAAAGTAGATGTGTATGAGCCGCATATAAATGAAAGTTTATCTATCCGATGGTCGGAGATTCGAAGGAACCTCCCTCGTCAGGATACATCAGCAGATCCTCTCGTAATCGTTTGTACGAGATCGACAAAATCGCTTGGGGTGCAAGCACACGAATCTATATATCAGTTCATCGGACACGCTTTTCCAGAGGAATTTCAGATCGCTATAGAGCTAAGGTGAAGGATTTGCAACGAAGGCACGTGAGAGCCCTTTAGACTCGGGTAATCCGATACAGGTGACGTGTATCTCGCCCAGAGATTTTCTGTAATAAATTTTTCGCATCGAATAAAAGGGGTCGAAGAAGACGAGAGCAGGATCAATGATCATTTAAGGTACTTTGCGCAGTGTTCTTAGTCTAATTGCATTCGCGAACTGCATCGTTCCTGAATTTTATGAATTTGCCATTCCGTCATTTTGCAGTAGCTCAAACATTTTATAGTCAGACATAATATGAAAATTCAAACATTTAATGATTATTACAGTGTATCCAAAGAAATGCAATACTTTACGCAACAACGTACAAAATGGTATATGTTTTAAAAATTTAATGTAAAAAAAATTAATAAAAATTAATTTTTAATAGATCTATCTATTTTTATCATTAAATTGCAGTATGCTATAAATATAATGGTAATTATGATAAATTAATTTTTAATAATTTCATATGAAAAAGTCTATAAATATCATTTATGTATTTCATATAAATACATTCAGATATGTCTTTTTCTTCTTAAATTCGAAAAACAAATTTGTAGAAATGGGGAAAAGTATCAATAAAATAAAATTTATTTTGAGCTTATTTCTATTGTATCTAATGATTATATGTATTTTATAATTTTAAGTATTAACTAAATTAATCATTTAATTTGGACGGGACAAAATATAATACATGAAAGCAATCATTTAAAATAATTTTCTAAAGTAGAAAGTAAAATACAAAGTGACATCATCATAAAATTCATATGCATTATATTATAATATAACGAGTATCACTATTTAAAGTGCTGAAGGTAGAACTTAACGTATATTCTGTCTACATGAAGTTGCAGTATAGTATATACAATATATATATATATATATACATATATACATATATACTGTTGATTGCTGTTGAATATTCCGTGATAAAACGAGATGGTAATTATGAAGTATTTCAAGACGCGGCATTATTTAGGACGTTCGCATAAATGAATATTGTTTACAAATTATTTGCGCTAGTTGAATTTCCTAAGTTGTAATCTATAATTTTTCAAATTATGTTATATCTTACTATATAGTAGAATGCGACATTATAATATAGATTGAATTGACGTATGCGAGCGACATTCCACACAAATATATGTATGTTATGTTACAAATTCTAAAGAGACTGGGAAAAATAATATGTTAATTTAACAATGTGCAATAAAATTAATTAATTTCTCTTTTACGTGGTAAATATCTTTATGTAAATGAAGATTGTTTCCAACAATAGTTCTAATCAAGAACCTATTTCCCGGGGCGTGGAGGGGGAAGGGATCCTCTATGAACGCAAAACTTTTATCGGGATAAAAAGTCAGTCGTTAACATCAAAGAGACGCATAATATGATGAAAGGTTGTGGTTTAAGCAAAAATGTAATATGCGCGTCACGTTCTAGGCAAGAGATGTATATTGAGTCAATCCGGCGAGTTCAACGATGAGACGAAGAAGTTTCTGATCTGATTACGCACGTATTCACCTTTTCTGTCTCACGGTTAAAGTTAATTACTGCCGGCGCTGATGCGGCAAATGATATTTTTTATGAAGCAATCTAGAAGATATAATTTCCGATTAAACCTCTCGGCTGCAATTTCCTGCACTCTTATACTCAGCACGCCGTGATTTAAACGTTCGTAGAAATCGTTTTGACGATTAAATAAAGTATCGAATACAAAGTTTTTAATAAAAATAATAATTGAATAAATTTAATAATTATTTTTATCTGTATCTTTATTAGTAATTAATATCAAGCAATACAGGCATAAAGTATATATGATTTTTACTCATAAATTTTCGCAAAATTGCAAAGTTATAACATTGTTCTCAAAAATTTGTTTAAACATGAAACTTTAGCTTATTGTTAACTGTATACAAGATACTTTATAATAAATATGAATAAGGAATAATTTTATGAGTAAAAATAGATCGCGAGAATCTCTTAAACTTCTAAATCTCTAAAATTTATTAGTGCATATTTGTATAGACAATTATAAAATATTTACAAAATTGCTTTAGAAAATGCAGAACAGCGAAGCGCATGTTTACTTTTGAAATGTTATTCACAGTTCCTACTTTGAAATATAAAATTGTCGCTGGGTATGTTGAGCTGTCTTCGTAATGTTCACAGGGAAATGTCTGGCAGCAGCTTCTGTCTTTCCATTTCATCCTGGAACTGGTCAACACGATCCCGTTCACAATCACGGTAAGTTCGTAAGAGAACTATAATCGCTTCCGTTTCTTAGCAATTATTTTAAATTAGTGCTTAATTGCATATAAAAATTATCGAATCGCTAATTTGTACAAAATTTCGTGAAATTATGGATTTTAAAGTAAATTCAAAGAATATGCAAATTGGACTGTAATCTTTTCAAAATTATAGCCAAGTTACTCTAACTGTAATTATTTGTTTCTAATATACCTGTCCTTCAATTTATTTATTTATATTATAATATATATAGAAATCTTAGAATCCTAGTAAATAATAATTAGCAATAATTTCAAATTGAGAGTTAAGATGTTGTCATAAATGTACGATAAAATTTGTTTAAATAAATATTGTACATATATTAAACATAATAGCACTTGAAACTACGAACTTTGTTCGCGTCAAGTTGCATATGCCTTACTATAATGTATCGATTTTTACATGTCCCATAGGGAATAACCTTTATCTCACAGTGGACAATACGTAACGACATTACGTGCACGGTTATTGCGCTTTGGAATTTAATTAACTTAAACTCATTAATTTTGGATTATGCGGTGACGTTTATGTAGCGTGCAGACTGGATACACAAGTTCCAAGTTTTACATCTATTTATGAACATTTCGTATTATAAAAATGAAATTTCTTGAAAACACAGTTATAAAAAGAACTGAATTTTAAAATAGCATTCGAAAAATAACAAATATTGTTAATTAGCTTTAATAGCATTATAATAATGTTATTATAATTGGTCTAATTAATATCAATAATTAAGAAAATAATAATGTCGATCAATTGTATTTTCTTAATTTAACATACATTTATCGAGACCTAATAAAGTTTCTTGAAATAACTATTTTCGAAAAAGATAATAAGCTTATCCTGTAATTTCTGAAATTTTTATCTTTGATTTTATCTCTTTCTTTGAATTTTTAAGTATAAACAGAAAATGTACAAAGTATAAAATGAAGGAATTGAATTCTCTATCAGTTCAAAGAGGAAAGGTAATGAAAAAAAGTTCCAACGACATATATTCAAACTTTTATTAACGATATTTATAATTAGATGTATAACATTTAAAAATTATAGTACATTTTCATTAAAACCAGTGCGCATATTAGAGCATCTAATATATGCTTCAAATGTATGCTGTGTCATCTGGCCTGATATGGGTCTTTGATGCTGCAAAGCAAGCACAATGAGCAAATTCATGTTCAAACCAAGCAGCCACGTAGCTGTTTACATCATAAATATCTGCAACTGCCAAACAACAGACGTTGCATTTATGATTATTACACACCTTGCAAATCGCAGCACAAATGCTTGTCCAACTAATGAGCCAATTACTGTAGTTCAAGAATATTAAATTATCCAAAAAGCACATGAAAAGACGACATAATTCAAAATTGCTTGAAGAAGAATTTAAACATATACATATAACATATACACAATTACATAATGACATAATGACATAAGCATATCAATAATTTTATTACATATCGCAGTTTATAATATAATATATGTACATATATCAAGATATAATCTTCTTCTTTCAGTTTTTCACGTTTATGGACGTTCAATTACAAAAAAATGTTAAAAAAATTGTTTATTTGTTAAGCAAGTTGAAGATAATTACAATTGAATTTAATTTTTTGAAATAAATAATTTATTTACTTAAAAACATATTATGCTTTAATTAAAAGGATTAAGTTAAAAGCTATTTTCTTGAGACACTGGAATATATCTAGCTCTGGAATTAATTAAATTCATAATAAATTTATAAACTATTGAAAATGCACAGAGTTAATTAGAATTTATAACGAATAGAATATTATAATATGTAAATGTCAGATGGAAGATGGTATAACTAAATATTTGTCAATGCTATGTTCGCAGTTATTATATCCGCCAATGAGAAATCTGTTCATTCCGGTGTTCCTAAATTGTTGGTTGGCAAAACATTCTTTGGAAAATATGTTCGTAAGTAATTTTATACAAATGAATTGTAACTTATATTGTATATGTATGTCAATTTTGAGTTTAATTTGCAATCAATGTAATTGCATTTCAGAACGATCTACACCGAGCAATGCAAAAGTCCCAATCGGCATTGAGTCAACAACTGATGATCCTCAGTGCTACGTTACTGTGCCTTGTCTTTACTAGGTGAGTGCTGTCAAATAATTTATTTAAAATAATATCTATTGCACATTCATATCCTTGCTACTTCAAAAAATACATTTAAAATATTATCTAAATATCTAATCTCTTACTACTTTAATATAAAGTATGATAATTTTTAATTTAAACTAAATCTTCTTGTTGTGCGTTTATGCAATAAATTTTTCTTAATTATTTGAACTTGTTATATTCTGGGTGAATATTTCGGAACTACATGCATTATAATTAACAGAGATAATTGTTCGCGAATAGTCTCGCGAAGTAAGTTCGTATTTCACGTCCTACTTACTTGTTCATTAAAGATATACTATTTCTAGCAGAATAGTCTAAGAAATTCCGAAAAGGATATTCCTATTTTAGGGAGAACTAAATGTAGAGTGCTCCAATATTCTTAAATTTCTAATTAGTTATTATTGTAAGTGCCATATCATTTTTTAATCCGGCTGAGCAAATTATTTGAGATTGTACATATAAAAAGTAAAGAATATTTTCTTAAATTCTAATTACATGTACATAAAATATAAAAATGCATAAAAGAAACATAATAATAATTACGATATTAAGCTAAAAATTGTTGGTTGAAAATGTTAACTACTGAGCTTACGATTATTATAATATTTTAATTGTCGGTAGATTGGTTTAAAACGGTAATATTAAATCGGTATATGTTCACACAAATATCAATTTTGTATTTATATATAAGAATAAAAATAAATGGCGAAGCAATCAACGCTATCTACTTCGCAGTTAGATTGAATGATTTATGGTAAAGTGTCGCGTGCAACCATTTCCTATTTATTTGTTGTTTTATTTGTTCCATTTAGCATCACGCGAATCTCAATCCACATTACATTTTTCTTTTTCAATAAGTTTCAACGAAATAATTAAAACGTATGAAACAATTCTCGTCACTGCAGAAATATGAATTAAATTTTTTTTACATATATAATTTATTGTGCGATGTAAGAAATATAACTTTATCAATAAATTCACATTAACTTTATGCATAAATTAATACAAATTTATATATAATTTAATATAATTTCGATGAATTGGCTAGAGAAGATTTCAATTCTAATTTTCTAAAGAAGCCCATGCCTCTAATTAATTTTCACTTTGTTAATCAATCAGATCAGATTATGAAAATTTTACAATATAAAATAAAATATTAATCAATTTTAATGAATTAATCTATAAACTAGATTAAAATGTATTAAAAAATTGTTTTTTTATAATTAAACTATTTCAAAAGCTATTTGATATAAGATTATCTTGTAGATAAGAGTTCATTCCTGTGTTCAACTAATCACCAAATGTTTTTACTCTGTTTAAAGTCTATTTGTCGAAATAAAATTAGCATAAGTCTAAATAAAGAGAACCAAGTAAGAAAATATAACCTTTGGTAATATTTTAATAATACAATAATTTTGTCGTTATCTCAAGATTGATTTAAGACAAAGGAGTTGCAATGACATCCTACATGCAAACAATCATGAATTGATATTCGCAATGGGCTTGAATCGTGACACTGCCGTAATGAAGTTTCCGCCATGGCATTCGCGTGTTATTTAAGTTTATATAACGAACGTATTTCATTTGTCGGCGTGAGGGACTTATTGTATTATCCGAATAACGAGAAAAGTTTTCCAGCCGGAGTACGAGTTTCTATTTACGAATCCAAGTCGCGGATGACTGCGGTTCGTCTTGTTTAATCTTCTAATAAAGTTGTATCTGTAAACGCGACGACGCAGAGAAAGCTTAGATTGCGGAAATAAATGAAAGTTTGCATGTATGATCTCGTCTGCCGTTTTTGCTATATTACAAATACTTATTTAACTTGAACGCGTTTTCAATAAAGTAGCATAAACCGAGAAATCAAGTATAATAGTATAATAATAACGAAAGAAAAAAAGACAAAGACATGAGAGAGAGAGAGAGAGAGAGATTGAGAGAAAAATACTGAAAAATATTAATTAAATAATTAATTTTAATTAAATACATAATCTTTCTTTTTGCGGAGCAACAATTTAGATAATGTCTTGTATTATCTATCTTTATTTATTTGATAAATTTGAAAATATTTAATAGCTACACAACAGAGAGATGGCATTTTAATATATTTATAATAAACATAAAAATAAATTTATAAATATATTATTTATAGAATGTGTAAATTAATATTTAAGATTTTTTCATATTTTTTTATGTGTCATTCATGGCGAAAATGAAAAGTTGCGATGAGCAATTTGCAGCGTGAAAAAATGTGATTTGGCTGAAAAAATTCGCCACCGGTTACCAAAAATTGATATCGACTATGCAGGTGCGAAAAAAACAAGCACCTGTCATATGCAGATGGTGGAATTTGTAACATCAATCGTCATCGCGTATTGACGTGGAAGTTGCAAACCGCGGATAATTTGCAGCTGCCGTTCTACTTCGAAAAGAATTCTATGTAAAAATTGAAACGCAAACTTTTGAATAAATAACGATTTGCGTTGTAATTGTGAAAAAATAACAATTTACATGCAGCCGTACTGTTTGCAACAATCGTTAGAGTTTTCTCATTAAGACATTACGAACCATATTATATTATATATAATCGTACTATTTTGAAAAATAAATTGTCTCTTTTCTGATTTCTGAAATTATTTAAGAAAAGCAAGGAAATTTATGACATATACCCATTAATTTTTAATAATCGTATTTAAAAGATTTAAGATATAATATGTACTCTCAAAAACATTACATTACGATTACGTTAACATAAAAAAATGTTAAAAATAGTTTTTAAAATTTTACTATTTCGCATTTTTTTGGCGTTTTTCACATTTAATTTATTAGTTGCTTTTCTTTAATGTTAATATTCATATCATATATTATATTGTTCCCTTGGATATTAGGTTAAAATAATCCATAGATAGAGTATAGAAGGTCTTTACGTCATCCGATTATTGTAATGATAATAAATTTATTAGTATTATTTATTTGTGATATCAATATAATTATATCATTTGTGCTAACACATTACTCTAGCGATTGATATAGAAAGATACAGAAACAAGATTATATTGATCTTTTGTAATTATTTCATCTTTTTGTGTATATGGTCATACATGAAATTTGTATTACACATAATACGCGTACTTATGTATGTAAACGCGATTTGTATGAAAGATGAAGGGACAAAAATGCGTGATCTATTTCGACAATTCAATTTCGAATAAATTTAACATATAGAAACAAGTAAATCGTAACCAGCAGCTGTCCTTCTACTGTTAATGTTAGGGGCGAGTGAGGAAATGACGAAACACGCCTGATCGACCCAGATCGTAATGTGGGACAGACATTAATAAATAATCGCACCCCGACTTGTGCAGATGGATTGGTATCACCATCGATCGCGACGCTTTATTATTTACGGTGTGATTCTAGAGCGGCGCACTTGCCAGCTTGCCCTTGCACGGCCGTATTGTCTACGACAAGGACAAGGGGTAAAATATAGTACGTCGCGACGATACAACGAATCTGCGTCGCGATGCATCGAGAAAAGTCGTCGCACTTACAGCCGAGATGCAAAAAAGTAGCTAGAGAAAGAATCGAGTGATTCCATGGTTACTGGAAGAAACATTTGAGCATTACTGCTAATCAGAAAAAAATTTTTAACATTTGTTCGTGATATGCATAATAATTAATCTGTTATTTTTTTACATTATTGAGTTTTTAATGTACAAGTGGCGGTAGACGCGCGCTTTGCGAACGAAATTTCTCATTATTGTAGAATGAAACATAATTTTTATAGATTTAAGATTAAAAATTACGAGAGGCTCGATCAATATTAAATAACTTTTTAAAAACTAAAGCAAAAAAATTAGTTTTAGAAGCAAAAATTAGCAAATAATTTTCATATCTTATTGTTACTCTCGCAATACGAAGTAAGCCAAGCGAGAAAATCAATCAGCATCACGGTAGAGGCAACAGATACTTCGAGACTTTCGAATATCGATTTAACATGCCTTTTTTAAGGCTGGATTTTTTAAATTTAATTTTAGAGAAAGAGAGATTTTAGTGATTATAATGTGTTTAACATTAAATATCAGACTAAATCGACTGCAATTGCAGGATTCACGCAATCTTCTTTGCTTAAAATGTTTAATTATTGCCTATGTTAGCGAATGAATAGTTTGACTTTCGTGCTGCGAACGTAGAATTCATGATAAGCTCTATAGTTTCAGTTGCACGCTATGCACTATCGCATCTGCAGGTTTAATCGTCAACCAACTTCACATACAGATAGTCTCGGTCATTTTGCGGCTAACTTTTATAAAATCCACATTTTCCTAAATTATCCTATAACGCTACGGAAATCGCTCGCATACTTATTATTATTTTTTTTTTATCTATAGATTGATTCTTTTCTTTTTCCTTTCATTTTTGGAAAAAATAGAATCTCCATATATCCTCGTAAAATATTAATTCCTATTGAAAATTTTACCATGTAACAAAATTAAGAAATGAAATTTACTATATATTGTTTTTTCTATGTGCACATTTTTAATTAATTTAATTTTTCAGCTTACACAATAAATAGGAAAAAACCGCAAATATTTTTTTCTAATTATCCACAAAAAGTTTTGCTTAAAAAAGTGTCGTTAATTATGTACAGAGAAAATATATCAATAATTTTTGCGCGAAAATTCTCTTTCCATCTTTGTATGCATACATTTCATTATCCTTAATGATATGTAAGTTACAACTTTTACAACTTTAACGTGTGCTATCGTAGCACTTATTACTTAATACAATATTTATTTATATTAAACAGTTTTTCCTATTATAACGTCTAATTTTGGTTACGTTAATCCAACTTTAGATACCGTTATGCAAATATATTAAATTTTCTTAATTTGTAATTAAAGATGTAAATGTTTTGATTGTGATTATACTTACTAGATATTTTTACACATTAATTATTAATTATTATTACGATTAAACATTGAGATTATTCCGAATAAACAGAAATTATTTAGATAACTATTTATTAATGAAATATCTGCTTACGCGAATGTAATAAGCTTCCTTCACAGAATTAATAGACCAGGCATAATTGCATTGATTTACGTGTGCCAAACACACATTACATAACTGCATTTGTAATTATGCAGTCAAATTGACGTGTACATATCTTCTTAGTAATATTATTCTGCCTGAAAAACTTTTTAAAAAATAGAATCATATGTACATATGTAAACTTAAAAATTGTACAGTTTCATGTTCTTTATTAGTGTTAATTTTACAAATTACATATTTTGAAAATATGTAAAAATTGTACATTTTTATAACTTTTTATCTCTCCTTTGAAATAGAACAATTTATTTTGTTGAAATGAAGCAAAGCTTTGAGACGCAATTTTTAACGACTCTCTTTTAATGGACAGTGAAGAATCTATCTCGATTACGTCGCTTGTTTCCGTGAAATAATGTTCGATTGAATTGGAACCGTCACGTACACATGGATGAGATTCGATAGTGAAAACGTTGCTAACAAACCACGGCGCTTGGATAGGGAACAATGAAAATTTTAACGAAAATGCGTGACTTTATTATCCGCTCGCACGCGAAAACGCGACGAATTGACGTACAGAGATGTTGAAGATAAAACGACGGTTTTACTCACATGCCTTCGGCGCTTTTCAGAGACGCGTTAGGCGAAATTTAAATACACATATTCTGATATTTTATTTTTTCTAAATAATTATAACTATAAAATAATATACGTATAAAATAGATATTTATTAATTAATATGTTTATTGAATTATTATACCTAGATAATAATAAATTCATAAATTTTGGTTATCAAAAACCATATAAATGTTTGAATGTATTGAATGAATGAAATTTTAATATTAAATAAAATATTAAAGAATGAAAGGATAATTCTCAATATTTAATAAATTAAACTAACATCACTATGTCAATAAATGAATAAAGAATTCAGCAAAAAAAATGAATGCATGACAGCAAAAACATTGCAATAGTAAGATCCTGCAGAATTCCGTCATTAGATAATAATAATTAAACAGAAAATAATATTGATAAATAGGAAAGCCGAATAAGTATAAAATAATAATTGTTGTATTACTAATAATTTATTGCATATTTATGAAACTGTATTTTTAGCAAATGGCAAAAGTTGCAAGTCAATTTGATCATGCATAAAACATGTCTGCAATGAAATAGGCTGTGTATTTACGATACTACATACGGTATTTAGTATTCCGGCGAAATATATGAAATAGCATCGATCCATTTGTTGTTAATTAACGTACGATGGGGCACGCTCGACTGTCACGACACGTCGAACGGAAGCACGATGATGCGATGGGGCAAGCGGATAAAGGAAGGGAGGAAAAATGAACAAGGTGCACACAAATATATGTATATGTTGATATAGATATAGAAACGGGGCCGCATGCATAATGGATATCGGACCGTTTATAAACGCCAGCCGGTTTATTCTAGGCGATGGTTTCTTCACAATCAGGTTCAATCTCTTCCTTTTCTTGCGCCGTTACATCAATTCCATTACCAATGAAGAATGATCGAGGGTGTCGTTTTATCTTGCTTCGAGTAGTCAGGCTAATTGTGCATTCGTTTCGTTACGGCGATGGATTGCCGAATGAAAAAAAAAAAAAAATTGCCAATGAAAAGAAAGGTGCTCTTCGTCAGGTAACATAAATCTGTTTGCTCAAATCTAAAGTCGACGTCGGATTGATTAAGAAGCAACCGAGGTTCGTTACGCTAATTGCGATTGGTTTTTACAAATTTGCCAATGGGTAGTCACGCGCTAATTGATTTGCTAAACAGAAAAACGTTTATCAATCGAATCGTTTTTATTAGTACAAAATAAACAACGAAAATTATTTTATTACATAGATAATTAAATTGCTACTTTCAAAATAAATGCTCGAATGTTAGTGATAAAAAATTAAACGAAGAACATATACTATAACTCGTCGTTTTAAATTTTATTAAAAAGTTTATTATTGAAGACATCTAACTTATAATTTGTTCTCAGATATTCATAACCATTATATATAAATAAACGTTTTATTATTTGGCTATGAATGTTGCAAAAAAATTTATATAAACTATTTATTTTCTGTGCATCAAGGGAAATCCGGCGATAACTCTTTCGTTATTTTGAAAATAATATACCCGAAACATACCGCTGAATGTATCTCCCATTGCAATTTTTTGATGTATAATACATGTACTTTTAGTTTATATATGTAATTTAAAAATATTATTCTAAAAATTGAAAAAGAATTATTTTTTTCAAGTCAATATATTGCAACTCCTTTTTAATTAAATAATTAATGTATGCAAAACATATAATAGAAAACAATAAAGATTTTATAAAATTAATTAGTAAAACATGTATGTAATAATTACATATATAGTAGAATATATATATATATATATATATATATATATATATATATATATTAGAAAATTGAAAGAAACATTTATGTCTAAATAATAATACTCAGCCTTTTAAAATTTATAATAATATAATAATATAATAATTTATAGTAATTATAAACAATGACAAANAGAATTACCTTGAAATCGTTAATGACTTAGATTATGGTTTGTGTGTACATGCCCTCTCAAGTCAATGACTATAAACTCTCAGTTCTCAATGGCTTGCAATTTAAATGCAGGCGACATCGTCTACAGTGCGACGCAACTATAGAAACCGTAAATTACGTTAGTTGCATACAGTTAGAAACGACGTAGATTTACGTCGGACGCATGTAGAATGACTACAACTGTCCCGTCTATTTGTTTTCGTGGCCATCGACGATTAATCGTAGGGTGATCCTATGAATTTTCCGTTTCAGCGTATGCGGGATTCAGCACTTCCAGAGAGCGGGGCACAGGCATTTGAATCTATTTCAAAGTACATACTACGTTGTGGTAACGTTCTCCACCGTGGGCTACGGAGATTTCGTACCGGACATTTGGCCTTCGCAACTTTACATGGTCATTATGATCTGCGTGGCTCTCATAGTGTTACCAACACAAGTACGTACATACATTTTATATTTATAAAAATAAATATATTAGTAGATATTTTACAAGTTTCAGACATTATACATATATACATATATGTATAATGTTTGAAGATATATATTAAAATTAAGTTATTTATCAAGAAAATATATTAAAATTTATAAATTAATATATCTATCACGTGTATATATAAATTTTATTTATAAATTTATAAATAAAATATAGATTGAATGATAAAAGATTTAGCTTGCAGAGTTTCAATTTCTCTAATCTTTACTTGATCTTATATTTGATTATTAATGCTAACTAAAATAAAAAGGATATTAATAAAGTTTGTAAAGAATATAAAGGATAGTAAAAAGGATATTAATTTAGTTCTTTTGTCTATAATATATTAAATATTATTTTATTGATTTGAAAATGTGAAAAGCATTATGTGTAAATATACATAATGTATATTGTGAATAATTTAAAAAATGTATAAACAATATTCACGACTGATTATATCAATGCGATATTGTTATACACAGCGTCCTAAAAAGTTCGTATAAAGGTGTAGCGCTGTACTAAACTTGTATTCATCTCATTTAATGTGCGTCAGAGAGTTATGATCGTTACAGTGATGTTCGCCTCATGGACTTCTTTTATAGACATTATTTTCGAGTCATGCCGTAGGGAAGCCGTAAATGTACCGAAACAAGACTCGTCTTACCGACTATATTGCCTCGCACAGTTGACCCTTGTCGTTTTACGAATATTTATTATTCTAGTCGTTAGGGACATAACGCTTTTGTTTCTTATGTGCGAAAAATGTGCGTTGAGCAGAGATCAAGTTCTATGCATGCTTGTCATTGTCATGCTGTGTCATTGTAAAAAGAAGATTGATTCCGCAAAAAATATCCAACATACCGATTATTAAAGTATGAGAATCAGGAATAAGAATATCTTATTCCTATCTTAAAAAACTTGTAATGAATTTTTCTCTAATTAAGATTTTGGTGAGAAACTAATCATAGAATTAGTTTACATTGAAATGAAAGAATTCCTTTCTTTAGTTAATATTTAATAAAAAATAAATATTACAGTTATTATTAATATTAATTTAACAAGACCAAACTAATTCTGTAATATTAATAAAAGAAATAAGAAAAGTGGAGAATCTAAAACTAATTCAAACTCGTTTCAGAATGTATCACTACTTTTTTTGATTTATTAATTTATTAATATAATTTATATTATTCGTCACTCTATATTGTTAACAGTATTAATGTTGTTCGCATTGTCTCTTTTTTCTAAAAGATCTGAGATTGAGTTACAAGAAAAGACAAAGTTATTGATCTGTGTAAACTGTACATGCCAACAGAGATTTATGTATTCTCCAGGATGCGTGTTACCATGACAGCTTTTCTTTTGCAATTGATTGTTGTAGATACCAAGAAAACTTTATATTATGAGCCTTTC
The DNA here is from genome assembly GCA_021460005.1 of Tetramorium alpestre. Classification (NCBI taxonomy): domain Eukaryota; kingdom Metazoa; phylum Arthropoda; class Insecta; order Hymenoptera; family Formicidae; genus Tetramorium; species Tetramorium alpestre. Next base: position 1,872,829 of record JAJVSH010000021.1, on the reverse strand, counting down.
ACATTATTATACGTCGAAGTCTCGTTAGGGATGTTATGAATATTACTTCATATTATGTTATATATCGTGTCTTATATAAGAAATTGTGTTTCTCCGAAGGAACCGTAGGAACCTACTTTCTTCGTAACTTTATATATATTACAGTTTTACTAGAGAAAATTTCTCGTTACATAATACAAATGAATCGATGTTTAAAATCTTGAAAGGTTTATGGAAATATATGACGTGAAAAGAGAAATATTTGTGAAAAGACTCTCACACAGAAGAGCAAATATTCGTGCCCGATTTAACGATTAATTATTGAATTGGTTTAGCGCTTAATGAGAATTAGATCGACCAAAGAATATTATTAATTGCACAAAGCGACAAGAGCAACTCATGTCTACTCATTGTCTGTCGGCGTCAACTGATTGCGCAGCGCTCAACACGGAAAGCCTCGTCGATCGCTGTAATTTGTCTGTCAGATTGCCTGCCAATCACACACGAGATACGTGCCAATTCGTATGGGTTAACACGATGTGTCAACCCCCCCCCCTCCCTTCTCTTCGCGTCTGTCCCTTGCGTTTCCGCATTCGATTAAATTCGATTTTGGACGATGGAGTCGCATCACTGTCGAGATAGGACGGAAATAATTCAGCCCGTGAAAACAGCCCGTATCGCAGAAGTGAAACAGTTCTGTCCCACTAGTTCTTCAGTGACGAAATTTAATGAGGGCAATTTAAAATTTGCAAGTAAATTAAGTACATAAAATCGCGAGGATGGACGATATGTATACTACTATGCTGCTTGTATCTGCAAGATTAAAATAATCATAATCAATATTTTTCTTTACATCTGTTCAAGAAAAAAATTATGTTGCATTTATAAAAATGTTTTCATGTAAATCTTTACAGAAAAATTTTATACATGTATACAGATTAAAATCTATTTTATTTAATTTCATTTTAAATAATATAAAGAATTTTTTTTACAAAAAATATAGGATTTATAACGCATGTGTTTATCAAATTTATAGCTAAAATATTAAATATAAAAGGTATAATTTTACATTTTAAAAACAAATTCTACGATAAAAACATTTTTTTAAATAAAAAAATAAAATAAAGATTTTTTTCTACTTCATTTTTTCAATATCACTATCAATGTAGTAAATAGCTTCTATAAATATGTGTAATTAAATATTAATCGTATATAATTTTATTTTTATTAAAGTAAAATAATATTTTCATGAATATTTGGTCTATTAATTTCACAAATTCAGATAGAACAATGTAATTTCCCGTTTTAATTTATTGCGGTTTAGGCAGAGGTGTATTAGTCGATTGCATAATCATTGCATAATCTCATATTGATTACAGTTCGAACAGTTAGCTTTCACATGGATGGAGCGACAGAAGCTGGGCGGCTCGTATTCGTCGCACAGAGCGCAAAGTGAGAAGCACGTGGTAGTTTGCAGTACGACACTGCAAGCCGACACCATTATGGACTTTCTAAATGAGTTTTACGCCCATCCCTTGCTGCAGGTTAGGCGACGAACGAATTACGTGCCTTAAATGTTTCATTATGCACTAGGCGACTTGTGATTTAGTAAAAATTCTTTTTTAAGCTCTCACTTTTTCATAATTAAAATAGCCGAGGCAATTAATTTTTAAATATTTCGTTGAGCTTAAATTTAATCACTAGTACAACACGATCTGTGAAAATCATTAATATTAATTACTGAATAAGAGATCAAAAATACAATTATTTTGAAAATAACAATTTTACATTTACATTTGATTAATTTTTCATATGAAATAATTGAAAATATGTACATACACATTGATGCATATTCCTTGCGCGCCAATAAACCTCCACAAACATTGTGATAGCTTTAAAAATATGGAGAACGTTAATTAATTGCGTCATGTATCTTTCTATACATGCGCTTGCTGTCACTTATTTTAATATTAATAATTGAAAATGTAATCTTCATACTCGAGTAGGATTATTACGTGGTGCTTTTGTCACCGATGGAACTCGATACCACAATGCGGATGATCCTGCAAGTGCCGATCTGGGCGCAGAGAGTGATCTACATACAGGGCTCCTGCTTGAAAGATGGCGATCTCGCGAGGGCTAGGATGAACGAGGCGGAAGCTTGTTTCGTGCTGGCGGCGAGAAATTATGCTGACAAAACCGCTGCTGACGAACACACGATACTCAGGTCAGCGATCAGTGAAAACTCAGTTGAGTTATAAGCTTCGCTAACGAAGCTCATATAATCGCCGTTGTGAATTCAATAGCTTCCTATCACTTTTCTTTCCCCATAATAAAGTTTCACGTTACGGAGATTAAACATTGCAATCCTAATATTATTCCCGACGATGTATTCGGGAATCTCAGACATTTTTCATTTAAGTTTTACTTGGAAGTTTAAATAGAAATTAAGCTGCCCTGTTGACCTTAATCGCTTAATTTCCTTTACTTTCAAATTCAGTTGTAAAGCGCAGTTGACTTGTAAGCGAGCACTTTAAGACATCGGCTTTCTGTTCAGTGACTCTAATTAAATTCCAGATTGGTAAAGGATCCGTGGAAATTAAATAGGGGAAATCTGAAATACATGAATACATTTTAGGCGATATAAAATTTCTATTCGAGAAATAGCTAAATCATGCTGATGAAAAACAGTTTATGTAAAATGTTTAAAAAAATTTTATATCTTTTTAAATTCTTCTCCTTTAGCACAGTGGCAAGGATAAATTTATTTTAAATAAATATTCTTACCCCACTCACGACTTAAGCTCTTAAAGCGCGTCCAAATCTCATAGAAAAATGAATTTGGCAATTGTAGATCGTGGGCGGTGAAAGATTTCGCGCCCAACGTTCCTCAATATGTTCAAATCTTCCGTCCGGAAAACAAGCTCCACGTGAAGTTTGCGGAGCACGTGGTGTGCGAGGATGAATTTAAATACGCCCTTTTGGCAAACAATTGCACGTGTCCCGGCGCATCGACGTTGGTTACCCTGTTGCTGCATACATCCAGGGGACAGTAAGTGCTGCTCAAAATGTACTAGAGCATAATTAGGCTACAAATTTAATCGTAAAGTAGCTCCCGTGCACATTTCACAGCGTGTACAGCCACATGAAATGAACAGCTGCATCTCAAATATTTAATTAATCTTTAGTATGAGCTTTAATTTATTACGAGGATTAATTTTAATATTTTAAATTAATATACGGTTTAATATACGTCCGGCTGTTAAATAATTTTATGCTATAAGTAGATTTTTCTTGTTTACTCTAACTTTTATTTATTTTAACATTTATCGTCTTCCTTCCATACCTTCCATATTGCTACATGCTACATCTTTCTTCGCTGTTTGAAATAACATTTCAACAACTGCTCCGTTTTTTATTTAAACTTCCACAGACTCAAAGAAGGTCTCCTTCAATACATTTTTGATTTTCGGAAATAAAAAGTCATATAGTGTCAAATCCGGGAAGTAGAATGGGTGATCAAGCATAGTATCCGTTTTTCCATCAAAAACTGCTTCACAGCACTACGTAGCTTGTAGCCTTGATGAAGAATTCATCCATCATTTTTCTACAGACCTGGCTTCTATTTTTTCTGACTCTTTTTTTTTTATTTTATTCCGAAAATCAAAAATATGTTGAAGAAAATTTGCGTCTGTGAAAGTTCACCAAATCAAAACAACGACACAGTTGTTGAAAACCCTAATCGAAGCAGGCTCACAAATTCGATTATTTAATAGCCAGACCTCGTATTATATATTCGACGAAATGTATAATACCAAATTACAAACTTGTGTGTGGAATTACAAAATTTTATTAAATACTACAATGCGAAACGATATGCGATAAAATTTACTATTTTTACGTCTACTTTGCATACTACTTTGACGTTTGATCGTATAAACATCTTATAAAGATAGAAAAATTCTGAATTGAAATCTTTCCCTTCGTAGAGAAGGTCAACAGTCGCAGGAAGAATGGCACCGACTATATGGTAAATGTTCCGGCAACGAGATTTATCACATAATTCTGGGCGACTCCCGCTTTTTCGGGGAGTACGAGGGAAAATCCTTCACCTACGCGTCCTTCCATAGCCACCGGAAATACGGGGTTGCACTTGTCGCAGTCAGACCGGCGGAACTTCCGGAATTTTACGAGGACACTATCCTGTTGAATCCTGGTAATCTCGCGACACACATTACCGGTGTCTTTTAGACTCTTTCTCTTGGATACACTTTTTTCAGACACTTACACTTTATTTCTTGAAATAAAAAATAAATGAAAAGAGATTCTTAACTAAAAAGTAATCTCGAAATTTATGTCTTGTGTTTCGCTTTATTTCATACAATTTATCATTAGTCTGTCGCATTATATGACATATCGGTAAACTTCCTGTAAAAATTTATATGATCTATACATATATTTTGATTAAATATATACACATATAATTTATGTAGTATTCTGATTAATTATACCGGGAGAAATTAAGAATATTAGAATATAATAATTAGAAATTAAAGGAAATAAAAAGGAAATGTAATATTGAAATTAGTTCGATTACGTTCTCCACGGAATGATAGACTGATAGCCACATTTATGCGCCAATCGTGAAATTCTGAAACACGCAGGGCCACGACATATAATGAAGAAAACCGACACTTGCTACTACATGAGCATCACCAAGGAGGAGAATTCCGCGTTCGTGGTCGCGAATAATCAGGCCGCCATCGGCGAAGGAACGCAGGTGATCGTTGAGACGAAGACGGACGCGATGTCTGCGAATAATGGGTCGGCAACGAGCACCCCGACGACCAACACTATGACGGCGGCCATGAATTCCACAGGGGCAACATCGGCGACGACGACGACGACCACCACCACGACAATATCGACCAGCTGCATCGGTGGCGGCGACGGGAACGGTACAGCAATCAGCAACGGTGCCGACGCGCACCAACGATTTTCCAACAGTTGTAACATTGCGCTGAGCGAAACACTCTGCAGACAGGAGACCTGCACGGGGCCCCGTGCGCAGGACCGATTGAACGGTCCCCAAGGTCACAGGGCCCCGCTGCCACCGCAGGTTATTTTGCAGGTCTTCCCTAGCACGCCCATACCAACCCAACACTACAACTTACTCGCATCCAATGTCCACCGTGAGTGTCGCATGCGCCTCGCTATGCTTCTTCTTTTTCTTCTTCTTCAATTTTTTTACTTTTTATCTCTCTTATTTCCTATTAGAAAGTAGTACGGTATTATTAGTCCGTACTTTTCAAATATTGTAATATCTAGAATTTGGGCAAATTAGTATGGATATAGTATTAATTATATGTAATTTAATGTTTATCTAATTACTAATTTATTAATTAATGCTTAAATAATGGGTAATGCTTAATTACTGGGCTGATAGCTTATAACTGGTCTTAAAAATCTCATTTTAAAAGGATTCTAATGTAATTTCTATATACATCGATACAAGGATTTTTATGCTATTTGCCCAGGTCTGATTAATTTGCCCAGGCCTAATAATTAAGTTTAAATTTTTTAATATTTATTTAAGTGAAAAGTGTTTAGCTCTTTGACAGTATATTCATTTTGAAGTAATCCTTTAAAAATTCTTAAGTAAAATTGTCAGGATCAAAATCGAGACATTGAGGCAAAAAGAATTCAAAGTGAAACTGCTGGATACAAAGAGTTAGGTAATAATTCAAAGTAAGCATCTGATCATTAGATACAAACAAGTATTTTATTATTTTTTTAGTATTTTTATTTGCTGCATTAATAGATCATCGTTAAACATCGCTTAGAATTTGTCAATAATGTTTGTTAAATGTTTATATCTTGTCATAACAAACATACACATACATAGACACAATCCAATGAGAAATTATAGTTAAAAAGATGTCAATTTGATGTCTTTTTAATCAATCATTTCTCACTTGGAATGCTTTACGGCCATGAATGTAGAATCGCAGTGTTAATTAAAATAGCAAGCTTTTTAGAAAAAGAAGGAACAATGGTAGTTTTAATACAATAGTTTATAAACATTGATTTCTATTATTAAAAAATAATACCAATTTAATGTATATTACAAATATTTTTTTATTTAATATTTTTATTCATTTCTCATAAAAACTAAGAAATTACAAAACAGATATTTTAATGAAACTCTATTGATAAATAATTTAATACTTAACACCTATAATATATAAAATTACTTTTTTTTACTAATTTATTGATTTCAATTTGTTCTCACAGTTGCTTTACCTTATTACATAAATTTCATATACTCTGTGCTATTCTACCATAAAACAAATTATGTAGAAATTATGTAGAAGACTCGGGATAATAACGCATATCGAAGCACACGTATGATTAAATCTCAATATATAGTGTTCGTTGAAGATTAACCGACCGAAATGTCGAACGATTCCTTCCTTTTCATTCGTATCTTTCGTGACGTGGTTTATGCTTGCACGACGCTTTATGTGTAATCTGCGTGCATATACTGTTCATGCGCTATTCAGTATTCGTCATCAACAACCCTCAATAAGTGCGGTTTCTGAATAGGAAACTGCAAAGCTGCAATAGTGTAAAATATTGTATTTTCATGTTTCATTCGAGTTTTACCGTAGAGATTTTAGTTGTAATACAACTTATACGGATTAAGCAATAATCCGACATGTTATCAATTAATCGATAAATTCAAAAACACGAGTGTGCTTGGACAAAATAGGAAAAAAGTTCAAAAAGACGAGAATGATAATAAAAACAATAGTTTATTTGTGAAATGTAATAGAATCATTTAGAAATCATGATTTCATACGAATATTAATCAATTAATAATCTCTAAAATTTTTTGACACTATAAACAATTAAAAATATTCAATTAAATTAGCAATTGTGAATTATTGAAGAAAAAATTAGTTTTTAATTAAGTTTTAATAGTAAATTTTATATTATCTAACAAAATTTTTATATATTATAATATTATATTTATCAAAATAATTGTTACAGTATTATTTATGAATTTGAAAGTGTTGAAAAAATTTGTAGGAATTGCAATTGATGCCAAACTATTATTAATTCTGGAAAAATTTGTTTTGGACAATATTATACTATAATTTACATATAATTTACAATTTACTACAATATTGGACATATTATACTATATCTATTTTTTTTAATTAAATAGTCACATTACAAAAAAAAGAATAATAAATTTATGTACATTATCACATGATTTGATATAATTTATACTAAATACTAGACAGATAACATAAACGTACAATAATTATTTACGTATAAAACATAAAATAGCCAAATGAGATAGCATTTATTTTTCCGATACAATAAATTATTTTCCTCGCTTTCTGTTTCTTAAAGACATTCACGTTTAACGATTATTATGAAAACATTTCTTTTTATGGCGTATTCACAACTTTGTAAAATTATTGAATATTATAAGGATCAATCGATATTAGAATCACTCATTGCTATCAATCTTTTATGTTACAGCGACTTATCTCGATCCCGGATTTGGAGACTCGAGGCAATGTTTAAAAGAGGGAGGATCAACTCCACAAACACCAATCACGGGAAATCATCTTGACGTGCCACGATCTCTCGATCCGAATCCTAATCTGCTTAGTCCAGAAATGCTGACGCAAAGGAGAGGTCAGTTTTATTCATTAATTTTTTAAAGCATTAAAAAATACTTTTCAAAATTGGAAAATATATTCACTTTATTTCTTTTATATAAAAAAAACGCGTAAATAAAAATTATATCAAAATTAAAATTTCGTTATCTATTTTATGATATCGTTGATAGCTTATCTTTTTTTGTAAAAATCTGTTTCAGTTTCTTTGTTTTAAACTAGATTTTAATTGACAACGTAAATAATATTAATGATTACAGCTAATCGAAAAATGTATTTAATAAAATTTCATAAAAATTATTGTTTTCGTGCGCATACTTTTACGTGTATAAATTTTAAAAATGTGAAAAAAGTATCGATAAGATAGTCTGCATATTAAAAAGAAAAGAGAGAATCTTTTCACTTGCAACATTTCAGGAAGCAGAAGACCAAGTATTCTACCAGTACCAGATATGCTAACCAGTTCAACGTTACATTTGCCTGGTCAAGAATCTCTAGACCACGAGGCTGACGAGTCGGAGGATGAAATGGATGACGATGTTCCTTGGCGATCGCCAAGCGAGAAGATCGCGTAAGTATAATTTTGCCTTTCTCTCATCTTCTATCGTGTCTAAGATATATTATGTCTAAGAATTCATGACGACAGTTTTTGACAATTATGCAGCACGAAGAATAGCTCGTTGAATAGAGAAGCGAATCGAGTAGAGAAAATTATTAGCAGGGATTTGTGTCTTTTCTTCTCTTCTTCCGAATTGTTTAATATACGTTATGATGATGTATCAATAATTTCAAGCACAATTGCAAATTCCTTCGGGGACAAACAATTTCGCACTTTGTCTCGTGCACCTGCATGATACGATCTTGATGTAACGAATTTATGTGCATCACAAATCTCTATGCATATTGTATGTATTTTTTTGTATTTGCACATTAGTTGATATATCTGAAGAAAATACCCGTAAAAGGAAAAGCTCAAATTTTTGAGATTAATATTAATGAGGAAATAATGAATAATTGTACATCTTTTTTAATTTATATAAAAGCGTCTTATTATATTAGTAAAATAATTCGCGATTTATATTTATATAACTTTTTGGAAAAAACAAATATTTAGAAAGGAAAATTTATCATATTTTATTATTGAAAAATAAAGATATCAGAAAATTTTTGAAAAATAAAGGTATAGATTGAAAAGAGCAAAAATATCAAAATATCAAAATGTTCTCTTAAAAACATTGAAATTTTCTCTTATGAAATTTTAAAAAACCTTTGCAAACTTAGATTGAAGATGGGATCACTCGCGTCTTCTTGAAAAAGATGGTATAATTGTATGGCTTGACGCATTTTTAATTTAATGATGTCGTTAGCGCTAAAACACAGACGCGTCAGAAGCTCTTGTATCGTTTATTCTGTGCCATTGACAAAGAAGATAGTTACACAAGTATTCTGGCAATTATACGAATGCGTACTGTATACACCTTTTCGGGATATACTTTTATTTTTATCTTATATTCTCTCAAGACCATCATTATTTCGTCAGAAAACTAGTGTTAGTTTACATGAGCGCAAACATCGTCAATATGATGAAAAAATCTAAATTTGTATCCCTATAATTTTTACATAACAAACAAAAATGACTGCAATTAAAAAATATTATTCTATTAGTTTTTATCTGAAATTTTATAATAATTATCGGTACAATTTTCGATAATTGTAATTATTGAAAATTACATGATATATTATTAAAATTTTAATTTAAAAGATTTATGACGACCGCGCAGATCACTGTATATGTTATTATCCTATCATCTCTAATGAGCCTGTCCAATCATGAATCCGAGCATAGATCTTTCCATTTTTGATGTTTTAGTGTTTTAGAATGTGATCCTATAAATTATTATTTTATCAGATTTATAACAATAAAATAACCAAATTTCTTTTAATCAACACTCGTGATGTTCCAGTTTATGACAAAGAATATTAAAGCTTCACCATATTAATATATCTAAATACCTGTAAAATATTTCAAAACGCTCGGAAAAAATTTAACATTTACTTTTAAATGTATTAACAATTAAATTCAATTTTAAATGTTAATATAAAAATCTACTTAAAATTTATAATAATTAGTTAATTTTAATTTTTTAATTATTTTTTTACGTATCTAATTCTCTGGTGTAGAAACTCTTTTTAATAATTTAATATTATATACTATTTATATAAGAAATGTGATTTCTAAAATATTTTATATAAATGAGGGAGAATAGCTTTGACATATCCTTATTCTGCTAAGTAGCGATAGTGCTATGCCTATAGCTAGCAGTAAGAGTACGATCTCTGATATTTCTACATAGATAAAAAAATCTGGAATGCAAAACGATATAGAACTTTGAAGTAGGATCCCACAGAGATTTCTTTTACTATACTTTCCATAGTGTTATGTTTTTTTAGTCCATCTCTCTAAGAAGAGTAAAGTACTGAACACGGTAGGTCGGATTATTTTATGCGCGACACAAATGTTTTGACGCACTGATGTTTATACATCTTTAATCGTCTAAGTATAATCGTGCAAATCAATGGTTGATGTATCCTGTCTCAATGTCTCTCAATGCCTGTTTCACTAACGGCACCGGACGGTGCCGTTGAATCGCTGCTCGATGCTGTCCTGCCTGACACCTTATATGTCCTCATGGATGTTTTCGATGTCTTCCTTCTTGCATCGTCCTTGTGCACTGCCGTCTTGCTGCACGACTTCCGTCCAGCAGTTTCAAAGGGTGAGTCTCTTAATTTACGCTTCTACACATCTCCATTTGATTTGCTTGTTTATTTATTAAAATACCTATATATTTTATTTATTTTAATTTTAATTTACTTATTATAACATAGGTTTTGTACATAGTACATTTTATATAAAATTAAAGATTTGCTGGTTGAAGTGTCAACATCGTAAGTATATATCGAAAATAACAGTGCTTTCAAGCTATTAGTAATTCTGTTATTATAATACACATGTTACATGTAGTTTTTTAACGAAAAACATGTGTCATTAATACTTAAAATTTATTAATTATAATCACAAGCTACACTAAAATTAAATAATATAAAATCTTCAATGAGATAAAATTATCAGTGAACTTTAAATTCAGATAATAAATAATTTTAATCTCCTTAATACTTCAAAAACAAATGAATAACAACCAAAAATAAATATGAAAATTCTATACTGAAATTTGTATTTTAAACATCGTTAATTTTATACGAAATTTTTAAGTATTTTTAACGTTAATGGTGGATATAAATTTCTTTAGAATATAATGTATACAAGCAGAATAACGTGAGCGTAATAAATGCTTTCAGTCAGATATAACACTATTCCAATATTGAACAGTATTTACAGTTTGGATCGCGTGACACGAAGATACGAAATCCGAGAATATAATATAAAACAACTTACACCCTTTCATCTCTTTCAAACAACTTACATATATCTCTGACTTTCAAAGAGCTGAACATTCGAGAGATTCGAGCTTTTCTGCATAAAAGAGCTGCATATTTTAGCGACGTATATTTTTTTGGAAAAATTATCGTGTATAAATGCGATTAAATATATTAACACAAAAAAATGATAAGAAATTAATCCAATTTTAATCTAATCCTAAAAACAAAACAAATTTTTCTGCTCAGTCGAGCTCTATCTATCTTTATGTCGTCTCCCCAAGTTGTCGTGTTATCACTTTATCGTCCCTAAGCGGCATTCGTTAACAAGAGACGCACAGCGCCGAAATTTAGCATCATACGCAGAGGTGTTGTGACGAAATAATTAAGTTTTAACAATGTTACAGGATTGTCAAGGGTTTTCCTCCAGTTTCACCCTTCATTGGAGTCTCGCCAACCTTGTGCTATCTTCTCAAGGAGAAGAAGCCTCTCTGTTGCCTTCAACTGGCTCAGGTATAGCTAGCTCTACGGACGATTTTCTAGAAAATAAAATTAAAAATTATAAACGGAGTGGTATCAACTTCTGACACTTACATGTCTTTTTGCCGTTTCATTAGGTGTGCCAACATTGCAGTTATAGAAACGCCAAAGAGTACAATTGGCAGAATAAGACCATTATACTGGCAGCGGATTACGCTAGCAATGGAATTTATAACTTTATAATACCATTGAGAGCACATTTTAGGTATTTACCGCATCATTAATATATAATTATTTACTGACATTATGGTTGTAGTATTGTACATTTGATTTTATAGAATTGCTTCCATATGCAATTGTTAATAAACAGAAACCTTGTTCATGTTGCTGTATACTGTAATTTTTCGTTACATTGAAAAATGTGGTATATAGTTTTAAAATTTTAGTAGCATTATGTAACTGTTATTTTATTTAATTATAATTTCATTATAATTAAATAAAAAAATTGTTATTAGATATTATAATTTTATTAGCATTATTTAAATTTATGTGAACACTTTTCAATTAAAAAGATATTCTATGATTTCAAATATTTTTAATATTTCTTAGTTATATAACGTTATTTAAAGCCAATTGTAATTTAACTTGGTAACATAATAGCCTAAAGCTGTTTACATTTAACTGTGTTATTTACACAAAATGTATTTTAAAAACTTAAATATACTTTCAAAGATGATCAGTAGCAATCATAGAGCACGCTGTTTTTTATTTAATATTGTATTAAATATTTTTAAGTATTTCGTGTTGTCAATTAAGATTAAAGATTTTAAAAGAAATATTGCATATTGAAGATAAATTGATCATAAGTGACGTATATGCGAGAAGAAAAGAAGCGATCAATTAACAAGAAGAAATATTTGCCAGGTCGAAAACATCGTTGAATCCGATCATCCTTTTACTGGAGAGAAAACCGGAAATCGCATTTCTCGACGCAGTGTCCTACTTTCCGTTGGTTTATTGGATGCGCGGTTCTATTGACTGTTTAGACGACCTTCTCCGGGCTGGTATCACTTTAGCGGAAAACGTCGTAGTCGTAAACAAGGAACTCAACAATTCCGCAGAGGAGGACACCCTGGCTGATTGCAACACAATCGTTGCGGTGCAGACTATGTTTAAGTGAGTCTTCATTAGAACGAAAATTATGGGGCAAAAAATGTTTCAATCATAATTTATAACTTAAGTTTATAACTGTGTCTCGATTGAAGTAAATTAATTTAATATTATATACATACATTCTATTTTGTAAATACTATTTATTTTAATATCTAAATTATTATTATAATGAGGTAGAAATAAAATAATTGCAATATAAAATTACTATTATATCAAAATCATAGAAATTTTGATTACAAAGAAAATGAAATTTAAGTTGCATATTTAATATTAACATATAGTAAATATAAATAAACAGAGAAATCATTAATAAAATGACATAAAGTTATATATTACGGTCTCGTTTCTTATGGAATTATTTTCTATTTTCTTGATAGGTTCTTCCCAAGTATAAAGAGCATAACAGAATTGTCCCAGTCGAGCAATATGCGTTTCATGCAGTTCCGGGCGCACGACAAATACGCTTTACATCTCAGCAAAATGGAAAAGGTACTCCTCAGTGCTACTACCGATGACAACTCCGATGAGCCTTCGATGGGCTCCCCGGTAACACGATATCACTCATTCTCCAACCTCTGATTGATTGTTGAATTGATTGATCGATTGACTGCCAAATTCTAATGTTATCGTCGCTCTCGCATTATTCTAATATATATTTGATCTAAAAAAATACTGTATCGCACAATTACAAAATTAATATTTTTGTCCAATCCCATATAAAATTCACGATTTGTCGTTATCAAGAGAATGACGACGAAAACTGCACTTTTGCGGCTTGAACTTATAAAATTATTCCCTCCATATTTTGTCCTACTTCACTGTTTTCCGGCATGGCTTTTATACAAATCTAATTTCGGCGGATGCAGCGTTCGTGGTTGCGGCAAACTTAAAAAGACGCTTCCCGAGATTTGCGATCGCCGGCCTCGTAAAGCCGCACCGTTGGAAGCGGAAAGAAATTACGAGAGTAAAGTCGCTCCGCGCGGAAATCACTTTGCTCTAAGTGCTGCTTTCCGCATGCACCCTCGTCGCGCCTCTTGTCAACTTTACTAACGCCATCACATCTTTACTTTATTCTTTGATCCGCGATATTGACACGGAAGAGCCCGAGACAAAATTTTTTCAAATCAAATTCTAAAGAGAATAAAACACAGTGCGTATAATTACGTTTGTAACTTGTGTAGTAATTAATTATAAATTGATTATATACATGATCACAGTTATAAATCAGCTATAAATAATCATTTTTAAGAATGTACATATATTGATTAGAAGTACAGATATGATAAATTTCCAGATAGGAACTTTTTTACAATAACAAACACAATGAGAATATTTCGCAAGATATTTTATGAGAGCGATGAGAACATGGAAACTATTGATAACTTTAAGAACAACATTTTACAAGTAGCCGCTTATAAACCTATAGGTATCGATGCATGGGTCACGATGAATTGATCACCTTCTGTACTTATTGTCCCAATGCACTCAATATATCGATAGCTATTCCTTAGTACTCTTTAATTTTAAATTGGATGTTATAGCATGGTGACTCATGCCCTGAAATTGTTGCCGCTTAATAGACTAGAATCCTTGAAAATATCATAATCATTTTCTTCGTCTTTCTACACATACCTATTATATATTACTTTATTTTCCTGTATTAATATCTAAAGCATGACATTAGATTTAAAGCATTTAGTCAACCTGCATTACCCGGCATTTTTAGTATCTACCTATAGTGACCTATACAATACAATATATCTATCAAACTAGAATACCCACATAGGCACAATCGTATAAAACTGTGCGAAGAATTTAATGCTCTAATCCTGATTTTATTGTTCTAACCGTTTTGCGAGAAATTATTTTTCTGCTTTTCTGCTTATCTTTTAAAAAAGTTAGAATTTCTATTCTTTATTCTTTTATATGGAAAAAACGTGAAATTACTTACGCCATGTCATTTTCAAATTACATTGCATGATGCGATGCCATATGCCGAATGTTCCAAAATTTCCAATATTTAAAATTAAATATCAATATTAGATGTTACTTAAATTACAAGTGTATAGATATTAAAATCGAACTATCATAAATTTCAGTATTTCAGTCAGAATTAATTGGAATAATTAAAAGAGAAAATAAAAAAGTTAATTTTACCTATTATCATATAAATCGGATATACATGTACATTTTGTGTAATTGCATAATTACGATATATCGTACATATATATACATAGTGTTGGATGACAGTTTTTTTTCACTTAAAAGATAAATTTTGATAATATTACATTATAGATTACTAAATGATTAATTTTGATTAAATAAACATTTTATGATATTACGTCATTTTTAAATAAAAATACACTTTTAATATTTATTTATAATATTAATATGTGGCTTTGGAGTTACAAGTGTTTGCGTTTGTTTGTTAGAAATATTTATTGGAACACTTAAAAGTTGATATTGCTGTTCCATGCCTGACTGAAAATGTTGACACACTCGAGTATGTATTTAAACGAGAAAAGAGAAATGTTTGTGTATATTCGAGGAGCCGGAAAATGTATGCGAGTTTGTAACAGATTTTAGGAGCGATTGTTTGCAGCAACCGGCGATATTATCTACAAATAAATAAAATTGACAATTGTTAATGTTTGCAGAGAGAAAAGGAAAGGGGATCTCACATATCGTACATGTTTCGATTGCCTTTCGCCGCCGGTAGTGTCTTCAGCGCCTCGATGTTAGATACTTTGCTTTATCAAGCGTTCGTCAAAGACTACGTGATAACATTCGTAAGACTGTTATTGGGAGTAGATCAAGCGCCAGGATCTGGATTCCTCACGTCGGTGAGCAGCAATTATTTAAGATATAACTTGTTAATATAAAAATGTTGGAGATATATTTAATTCTTTAATTAGTTAATTTCTTCAACGTACATTGTCACGTCCTGGACTCCAATTTTTTGTGTCAATTTATTAATTGATTGAAGAGATATCGAATCAACGTTAATCAGATTTTTTCAAAAATCGTATCTCACTGAATGTATTATATTATTGATATCATTGGCGAACGCGATGAATATAATTGCAGATGCGAATAACTAAGGAGGACATGTGGATAAGAACGTACGGGAGATTGTATCAGAAACTTTGTTCGACCACCTGCGAAATTCCAATTGGAATATACAGGACGCAGGACACTACCGTGTCCGACTCCTCGCATGTAAGTATAGTTATCACACACTACTCATCTTAGGAAGAGATATAGTCGAAGTAGAATTTGTTACTTGTACTTTTCATAAAGACAGGAAAAATCGTTGAATGGCGGCTATGAGTAGCGCATGGTTGTGCTCTCGCTCCTTCTTTTAATTTTCGTTTCCTGCCCCATCTCTTCTCGTGGCATATATCTCGGCCTAATCCTGCCGCGCATAAGTAACGAAGCCGCGGGACCGTTGCATCTTTACGAACTAACTTTCATAGCACGTTATTATCTTCCCAATTCATTGGTCTTTAAACTTGCATCGTGCTAGATTTTAGTGTGCTCGATTGCGACGATTGCAGCTTTCGTTTAATCTCGTATGAAGTATATAATAAAATGAATAGAATCTTGATAGTTGCAATTTGATATAAATTCTAGTGTGTATGCTTTAATAGATAAAATTCTTCTACGGAAGCAAAGACGATTTTTATAGTTGATGTTATAGTCAAAAAATAAATATAGGCCGTTCCGACACAAATACGATACAAAGCGCTCGTTTCGAGCGTCAACGGGTCTTCAGCGAAGCGCACTTACTTCGGATGGACGAAGTCGAGCGGGCGATCGATCTAGTCGTTACATCACATACGTAACCGTGCTGTAACTCGGACTCTCGCGCGGCGCGGCGAGCACGCTGTGCGAAATCGCGGCGTTGGCGATCCGCTATCATTAGTAAGGGTAGAATTGCTTGTCGTTTTAACAGGGCGACTCAGACGCGGAAAGCGACGCCGGCGTCGGTGTGACGTACAAGGTGCGTCATTCGGCGGCAGCATCGTGCCTTGCGAATTGCGCCACCCGCGACAAGGGTGCATCTGCTGTGAGTAAAACGTCGACATGGTGGCTGTTCTTTTCTCTCGAAAGTACTGCATACTTCTACCTCGTACTCCCCATTCTCGCCTGTACCTTACTGTCGCTCTGTCTCTTCATACATCTCTTCTCTCTCTCTCTCTCTCTCTCTCTCTCTCTCTCTCTCTCTCTCTCTCTCTCTCTCTCTCTCTCTCTC